>VZUA01024097.1:0-11412 GCA_013401035.1 Horornis vulcanius | reverse complement strand
GAACTCTAAGAGCTCAGAGTTGACAAAAACAAAAAAATCAAAATTGCTTTATTATACAAAATCCTTCCTTACCTCCACTGTGTGTTCTGACTATATCCATATGGGGGCAGTAATGTTAAAGAAAATAAAACACCTTAAAGCAGTCACCTTAATTAATTTGTTCACAGACAGTTCCTTAAACATTAGGTTCTCAATATGATACTGAAAATCTCATCCAGATCCTAAATCTACTTGCTGGTGTTTTAAATCACCCATATTATCAATAATCTGCTACTATTTTTGCATTGTAGTTACTCAATCTAAAGCAATACCTACAGTGCAGTGTTGGCCCAAGATAAGCAGCAGATGGGAACTCATTTGTCCATGATGTTTGAAGACACAAAATGCTAAAGCAGTTATTATGGATTCTCACCAGAGTAACACTTCCTGGATTAGACTTTTACCTCAATGTAAATTATTCTATCAGGACAGCTTGCATCCATCTCCATGGAGCAGCTGGAATCTTGGTGGGATAATCCCTGCCTGGACATTCAGAGCAGCAACTCCTGCCTTGAATTGAAGCTGGCCTCAATCAGGGACCGTGTCAGAATCACAGATAAATGTCCTTTCAACCTTCATTCTGTACCCCTCAGGAAGACTTTCCTAAACTAGCTATAAAAAACCATCATCATCAGTGCCCCTGCAAAAAGCCACTTCTTTCCCAATCTTTCCACAAAACTAGATTAAATTATTCAATGGCTTTCTGAATATACTGTTAATTTACAGGGAAGAATTCATTTAATGTTAGGTGAAAGGCTGTAGGAACACAGCAAACAGCTCCATAACTTGTTAGAAGAGAGGGAGCAGGATGAGCTATGGAAGCATAGATGTTTACAATGTTCCATGGAAAATCACCCAACAAAAATCAAAACCCAGAAAATATGCCAAACACACAGTGGTCATTACCCTTATTCCCCTCAATAGAACTTCCATTACAGTCTCCCAAAGAGACTTCTAACTTTCCCAACACAACAGGTTTCAATCTTTTGTGGTTGGAGTTGCTGCAAAATTTGGGAGGGTTGGGAGTGCACCTGTGTGAAAACATGCCCTCTTCAATGCAGCAGACTTCATACCACTCACAAGTTTGAAAATCCAGAAGTTAACACAAGTTTCAACGCACTGTAATGTCACAGAGCAGTCAAAAGAAATAAACACAAAGTTTCTTCTGTGTTGAAGATTCAACAACAACTACTTAGTAAAAGAAAAAAAAAACAGAAATTGAGTTAATCATATCAACAGACCTCCAAACCACTGTTACAGCTACTTGGAGATGGAGATTACACAACCAAGCTATAAAATGATAACAATGATATTTAGTTGGCTCTAAATGCCAACATCCAAGGTGGTGTAACATTTTGAGTCTATTCCACAAGAATTGTATGATTACCATAAACCCCAACATATCTGAAACACCATCATTTAAGGTGCAAAGGCTATGGCGTTTGCATCTAATTCTGCAAAACTGACTGGAAGTGTCTTTGCCTCCAACTGTGCAAATACACTTGAGAGTGAAAACAGCCATTCCCATGACCCAATGAAGGCAAAAACCTACTTCTTCTCCCTCACTCTGAATTTCCCATGGACAACTTTCTCATCTCTTCACAATCTACTTCATCCTCTCCTGCAGCTCATCCAGCCACTATTCATAAACATCTCACAAACATTATTCATGGATTTTACTTCTGTTTATTCTCACAAAATCAACAGAACCAAAGGAAACAGGAAAGTAACTGGAAATAAGAGTACTTAGAACTGTAAAACAGAAAAAAAGAAGTCTGAGTTAAAGGATGATTCTGTTCTGTGAAAGAAAATCAGTTATTTGTAAGTATTAATTTAGTATCAGGACTCAAAATCCCAAACACCACTGAAGTCCCACTACATTGAGAGACATTCAGATATAGTCTACAAAGCAATACAGTAGTTGATATAAATCTGAAGCAATTGCAGAAAACATTTTGGTAACAACAAAGCCTGCTGAGCTCCCAGCAACTTTGAAAATGAGAATAATTTACTCCCCTATAGAAGAATTCAGAAGCCAAAGTTTGAAATCCAAGTTTGAAAAATTCTAATGAGGTCTGCAAAGTGACATACAGTACCACGACTTTTTAGATGTAATTTAATCCTCAAATTCATATTTGATGATAGTGGTAGCTAATATTTCCTTTTTTTTTTTTTTTTTTATTTTTAGGCCTTATCAGAATGTCTGTGACTTCTGTAATAAATTAAAAGGGAAATTAGCAGAAAATTACATAGTTTCTTACTGTACTATGGAAATAACTACAAATGGCCATGTTACCACGACTGCAATGCATAACCCTTTCAAAAGCTAGAAGAAATGAAAATGGCTAACAAGATAAGAGAAAGCTTTGAACATTACTATAAACATACTGGAGCCAGCTAGTCATTTTGAAGATTCAATAGCCTGGTGTCATTTCTGGAATAACTGGTCAAACAACGCTCGACTTTTGGTTTTCAAAGCAGCAACAAAGCTTCAAAGCTCTGTTAATTTTGAGGGAAATGGGGGCTGTATTAGGACTAAAGAGACCCTTAGGAGAGCATGACAGCCTTGAAGTAGTATTCTGGGGTAAGGAAAGCCTTATTATCTGTGTCTCCTCATGGAACAGACACTTTCCTATACAAAGGGCAGGAAAGGGTCAGAGCCACAGAGCATGTCTAGTGATTACGTTGATAGCTATCATGCCAGCCGACAGCTGGGGGAATTGTGGGGTGCATTACACATGAAGCTGACTTTATGGCTGCAAACATATCAGCTTTCTTCATAATTTGGAACTAACAGGGAGTTTCCTCTTAAGGCAGATGGATTTTTCTGGCCATTTGAGAAAGATCTTGGTTGTTAATGCTAAGAACCTTTACAAAGAGAGAGAATGCTAACAACTGTCTTAATTGCACTTCTGACCAGAATACCCACAGAGATCTAGACTACAGAGCTACTGTATCAGATAAAATCTTTCCCCAGACATTTGTTTGTCCTATTCAATCAGGACTTCTCAGATAAACATTTTGGATTTGACTAACAATTGTAATTCTACTTATCAAAAGACGTGCTGAAAGGTTTTGGTTTTGAAAATCAGGCATGAAACGTCCCTAGTGCACAAGCCCATCCTGAAAGAAAGAAATCACAGTATGTACTAATCTTTTTGTGTGTATGAAGTTCATGGAAAAACCTCAGGGGCACTAATTTCTCCACCTAAATCAAGAAGATACTGTGTTCTCCTTAAGTACCAGTTTCCACATACTCTTCCTGTGTTTCTGTTACAAGCTGTTGCCAGGACTAAGAAAGAAAAAGAAAAAAGAAAAATGGAGAAAAGAAAAAGGTAAAAACCAAAATACTTTAGTACATTTACTTTTAAGTCATTGAATTTAATTCCCTGACTACAAGAAACTAACACACATTATCCATTTTTCCCTACTGGGTTGAAAAGCTTGCTGTTACCTCAATGACAGCATAGTCAGAGTTTAACAACAATTGTAAGCACACTGCAGGAAATAAATCAATCCTGAACTCCACAGGCTGTAAATCAGGCTATTATAAAATTTACAGTCTAAATTGAGTGTACCATAGCGTGATTTTTTTTGTCTCTGATCCTTGTCAGACATTCCTATTTATTGTAGAAGACATGATGAGTTTCCAGTCTCTCAAAGGCATAGGATCAAACTATCTTCAGTTTTGCTAATTATCCAATCAGGTCACATATGCATTTAAGTCAGTTTAAGACTGGTCTGACACTGACAGTGGATGTAATCAACCTGTGTGCTCATAACCATAAGCACCTATAATATTCAGAGTAATGAGAGCATCACCTTTTCACTGACAACTAATTAGATCAGCTAAGCCCAACAACAAAGCTATGGTATTAGATACTGACCTGACTAGTCTCTTCAAATGAAATATCCAATATAAAGTTCAGGATAGAGAGAAAATAGCATCTGTATACACACACTTATATACATGCATACATATGGGCATATATGTACTTGGTTACACTTTTTGTCTCCTCTGCTTCATCACCCCCCACTAAATCAGTCTAGTATCCACCTGTTTTTTATTACACAGTTAAACAATTACATATATCCCAAAAGACATGAAAAGATTTCACTTGCATCAAACTACCAGTTCAGACTGCATTACCTTTTATCAGAGCTCTGTAGAGCATTACAGATGAAATCCATTACTCATGTCAGATAATTATGTATCATAAAATTTTTTTATTTAGTCTTGATTTCCTTTCTGGGCACCCCCGATTGCTTTTTTTTTTTTTCAGTCAGGGTGGCAACCATCTGAGGTATCAAGCAGCTGTAAGACACTTCTGCCTCTCAAATACCACATATGGACAAGATGTTCTCTTGCCTCAGCAACAGGAACTCATGCATACACTCTATACATTCATTATCTACATCTTCACACAGATACTGGCTTCTTACTATCAAATTTTAATTTCTTTCAAAGATCTCATATTCAGTAATAAAAACCAAAACTTTTTCATAATGTGATGTTTGAAGCACGACAATTTCCTGGACCAAGTCCGAAAACACAGTTTACTGCTGGGCTTTACTCTGAATGTGCCAGGAGTTACTTGAAAATATATCAGAGGAGAAACTACCTGCTTGCTGACCTCTCCTCACTACACCAGCAGCAAACCTGACTGGTTGACCTAACAAACCCCTTCCCAATTCTTGCTTCTGTGATAGCTGATAGGCTCACAGTCTTTGAGGAGGAGTTTCAAGAGAGATGCAATGCACAGAGAAAATGTAAGATGAATAAAGAAATGATTGAAAACAAACAACACTTAAGAGACTGGCCAGTTTTTGCCATTTCAAAGAAAACTATCTCTTTTTGCCATTTGAACATCTTCTTGGCAGCAGATTAACCAAAATACATCTTTCAAATACTATTACTATCAAAAAAAGACTCACTAGTTGCAATCTTGTGAAATATTTGTTGACTGAAAAACATTTATGGGTTTATACATATGGCAAGTTAATAATTGTTGAGTTTTCTCTTATCACAATGAATTAACTTTCAGAGCAATTCAGCAAAATAATGATGGGAAGTTTAAAATCTCTTTGCATGTAGTAACAGTGCTTTCCAATAATACTATTATAATTAAGAATCTGTTTTCTTTGCTTCCTAAGACAAAGCAGGGTGAGGGTTTATACTTCCAGCAATCAAATTAAAATTTTACAGGAAGTTATGTTCAGCATCTCCATTCTTTTCCAATAAAAGCTGTGGTCAGGGAAAGTAGCCTGCTGCATTAGTGTAACCAGGTTTTGGATATTTCACTATAAATCTAATAAACAAAATCATGTAAGTAATTATAACCTGTACATAAGTCTATGGGACCTGATGAGATGCATCCCAGAGTCTTGAGGGAATTGCCATTCTCATGATATTCAAGATGTCACGGCAGTCAGGTGAAGTCCCAGTTGACCAGAAAAAGGGAAACACTGGACCCATCTTTAGGAGGGGTAGAAAGGAGGACCCCATAGGAACTACCAACCTGTCAAACCTCTGTGCCTGGGAAGATAATGGGACAGATCCTCCTAGAAGCTGTGCTAAGGCACACAGAGAACAGGGAGGTGATTCAGGACACGCAGCATGGCTGCACCAAGGGCAAGTCCTGCCTGACCAATTTAGTCATCTTCTGTGATGGAGTAACCACATCAATGGACATGGGAAGGGCTACAGGGGTCATTTATCTGTACTTCTGTAAAACCTTTGACATCCTTCTCTCTAAACTAGAGAGAGAGGGATTTGATGAGTGAACTGTTAGATGGGTAAGAAGGTGGATTAACAGCTGCATTGAGAGGGTAGTGGTCAATAGCTCTGAGTACCAGTGGATAGCAGTCATAAGTGGCACTGGGACCAGTGTTATTCAATATCTTCATTAATGATGTAGATGAAGGGATTGAGTGCACCCTCAGCAAATTTGCAGGTGACACCAAGCTGAGTGGTGCTGTTGACACACCTGAAGGAAGGGATGCCATCCAGAGGGACCTGGACAGGCTTGGGAAGTGGGAATCTCATGAGGTTTAACAAGACTTGTTGCTGCATCTGGGTCAGGGCAACCCCCAATATCAACAGGCTGGGGATGAACAGATCAAGAGCAGCCCCGCCAGGAAGGACTTGGAGGTGCTGGTGGGTGAGAGGCTGGGCATGACCCAGCAATGCGCACTTGCAGCCCAGAAAGCCAAATGTGTCCTGGGCTGTGTCAAAAGCAGCATGGGCAGCAGGGCCAGGGAGGGGATTCTGCTTTGCTGAGACCCCACCTGCAGTGCTGCACCCAGCTCTGGGGTCCCCAGCACAGGAAGGACATTGACCTGTTGGAACAAGTCCAGAGGAGGAACACTAAGTTGATAAGAGGGATGGAGCACTTCGCATATGAGGAAATGCTGAGAGAATTGGTTTTGTTCAGCCTGGAGAAGAGAAGGCTTTGAGGTGACCTAATCGTAGT
Organism: Horornis vulcanius; assembly: GCA_013401035.1. Classification (NCBI taxonomy): domain Eukaryota; kingdom Metazoa; phylum Chordata; class Aves; order Passeriformes; family Scotocercidae; genus Horornis; species Horornis vulcanius. Next base: position 4,900 of record VZUA01024097.1, on the reverse strand, counting down.
CTTCCAGTTCCTGAAAGAAGCCTATGAGAAACATGTAGCAGCACTTTTTACAAGAGCATGCAGCAACAGGATAAGGGGAAATGAATTGAAATTTAAAAAGAGTAGGTTCAGATTATGTACAAAAAGGGAACCCTTAGCCCTGAGTGTGGTGAGGCGCAGGAACAGGTTACCCAGAGAACTTGTGGATGGCCTATCCCGGGAAGCATTCAAGGTCAGGATGGATGGGGCTCTGAGCAACTTGGTCTAGTGGAAGGTATCTCTGCCCATGGCAGGGGGGCTGGAATGAGATGATCTCCAAGGCCCTTTCCAACTCAAACCATTCCATGATTGTCATTTTCCAGTACTGCAAAAACACTGACAGGAGCCTGCCCTACAGTCTGCGTTTCTAGTACACACAGTAAATTCACCAGTGGATTCCCAACCAGCTAAATACAACAAACTTTTTCTCCTCTTTAGCAAAAAAAGAGTATTTCAATTACATAAAACATTTCTCCTTATGACAGTAAGACTGTTCCAAAAGAACTTCCATTTATTTTTAGATCATTCTCTTTTCACTGTCTATCTTCTTTACAACATGTACTTCGGATTCTCTCCATCACAGTCCTGCAAGAGCACAAGCAGCCTAAAGTAACTGTTCAAATTAACCAATTAAACAACTCCTGAGGAGATCTCTCAAGACAATAATGTCTAATGTTGGGCTCAGGAGGATGCAATCACTTTCTAATTTTGGTAAAGTATGACAAACTTCTCACTCTATCCAAAACTCACTCTCCTGTCACCAATTTAAAGCACCGCCACAATCCTGCTATTGCTATCCCTACAGCTACTGATTGCACTCCTCCACACTGCAACAAAAAGCCAAGTACTTTCTCCTTGCCAGACCTCACAGAAGAAACAAATAAATAAGCAGCCGAGAAAGCAAAGTTTGATAAGAAAGGTGTTAACAAAGGACATAGCTGTCAAGGAGGACAAATCAATAAATTAGCAGCATACCCAGTGAGACTGTAGTGACAGTTCTAAAGCCCTAATGCCTGTTCTTTATCAGGTGAAGACAGATCTAAGTCGTTGACATTTTAAGGAAGTAGAATTAGTCTGATTTTGGTCATCAAATGAAGAAGCCAGAAAGAGCAAACGAACCAGCAGCTAGCTGACCTTTTCAGCAGCAGCCACATGGTATTAAGAGTGATAACAGCTTCACAGAACCAAGTATTTCTACTTAATACTTGAATTATGGGATTGTAGTAGAGAAGTATTCTCTATCTTAAGAAACATTTAGGATTTTTCAAATAAATAAATGGGAAAATGAACCTACAAATCAGGGGATCAGGTCTAAGCTTTAACTTAAATTCTCTGTCAAACATGAAGTATGTGAGAGGAGTGCCTGAATCCTAACAATCTAAAAAAGAATTGTTTCAGTTCCAGTTTCCTGCATCTCTTCCTTTGCAGTTAACTTTGCTAGTTAAAAAAACAAGCAAAAATAAACCAAAATTTTACAAGACATTTCATGGAATCCCCACTTCACTAAAAGGATAAAGAAAAGCAGCTGAGCAATTTTTTTAATCCACATTTGAAGATTAAATATTTATGGAAGAATGATAATTTTGCTCCTATGATATCACAGTCATAGTTCATGTGATTAAACAACAAATGCCTTCCACTCATACTTTTTAAACAAAATGTTGGAGTAGATCTGTATAAATAATCTAAATACATTAAGTTCTTCAAATGTCAGTCACAACATGAAATATTTGTCACAACTTTATTCTAACTCCCCAAGTTAGAATAAAGAAGATTCACATGATTCATTTTCAGTGTTTGAGCCTACATTTCAGAGCTAATATAATTTCACAGTTTCTGCAACTTTCTTGCTAGCCCAAATTCTTTCTAAGACCTTCTAATACATTTATTTTCCTTTTAAAAGGTATATGTGATACCCATCAGGGAAAAATATCATGGTCACTGGGCTCAAAGGAGTAGAAGAGGACAACACAGTAGAAAAATGTAAAATACTGAAAACATTCCTTTTATGAGGTTTCCGGCTTCACATGCAGAAAATCTGGCTTTTGTTGGGTTAACCACCCAACCCCTACTATCATTAGACTTCCTATGCTCTGTTCTAACCCCAAATCCTACTGGGTTCATGACCTTTTCAAAAAACAAATATAAGTTTTACTAGTATTGGCATAAATTATCATGTTGAAAAGTTTAAAAATATTAAAGAAAAGCTCTTGCTATGAACAGCTGAAGAACCAATGTTTAGTTTTTAGGAAAATAATTAATTCCTGAGTCTTGAAGGGCATACGTAGGGGCTCTCTGGGTCTTCTCCAAGCCCTAGTGCTCAGGAGAGTGTGTGAGTTCTAAGACTTCTAAAAGCTTCCCACGACTTTGTTGAGGGTCAAACACATGTGCCAATGGAGACTGTGAATCAGGAACCCTAAACTTGACAGAGTGAAGGCATTGTAACACTGCTTAAGAATCAAATTATATGGGGTTTTTGGGTGTTTTTCTTTTTTTTCAAATGGAACAGACTTATAAGCTGCTCTTTTCACAAATGATGCAACCTATGCTCTTTTCACAAATGATGCAAACCACCTATTAAATTTCACAGGAGTCAAACTTTTACCTCAAATCACTGAAGATTTACTAAAGTGGATTTATTAGTAAATACCACACTTAGAATTGAATTAAATGTGACTATTGGCCACTAATCAACTTCTGGCTGACTTCTGCTCCCAGGCTTCCATTCTCACAAAAAGCTTTATCATGCAGTTTTAAACCAGACTACGCAACTTTCAATCCCAGACAGACATTAAAAAGTCATATTAGCTGAAGGTTTAGATGTTTTACCAGTCAAAAGCAGCTTCTTTCATTTCAGTAAAGTAGTATATAAATGTATAAAGTAAATATTATCTGCTTGTGTCTTATTCATGCAGCAACTTACATTCTATGATTCTGTTTTGAAAAACTGAAATATCATTGACCCTCTGATACAAGATTTACATTACACTATTTCTATTTTTCTTATGTTTTGGCATAATTCAAACAATAGATAAACTTTCTAAAAAATGTGAAGCACAATCTCTCAAAAGTTTCACCTGTAATCATTATTCTTTGNTTGCTTTTCTTCAAGCAGTGCATGGGGAAATTCTTCAAAAGAGATGGCAAAATGCCAGATTCGATAATGATAGATATCTGCTTACTCCATTCTTAATTGTCATTTAAGAATAACTAAAGTTTTACTTAAATTTATATTAAAAGACTATTATACAGATAAATTATCATTAGTAATAAAAATATTCTAATGAAGCAATCTTGTAAACTAAGACCTTCAACAGACACTTGATGCACCACTGCACTGGAAGTCAAAAAGAGGTTCAATGTCCCACATTTTATAATCACAAAGTAAAAGTGAACTTGATTGAAGACTCATTCCACATTTCAATGACTGAGAATTCGTTTATATTTAAAATACGTAAATATGAAAATTCCTTTTTAACTAAAGAAAAACTAAGTAATGATAAGAATACTGTGATTTTTAGCTTGTGATTCTAAGACCTGCCAGTATACAATACTTGGAGTTGCCACTACACACCCTTAATTTCCAAAACTATAATGCTCTTACATAATGGTCAGCAAAAAGTTGTCCTGTTAAACTGGCTTTCCCTTTATTTGGTGGAGGGAATAACAAAAACTAAACTACTTTGGCCTAATAAACACCTAGTCAATAAACTTTCTGTGCTCCAAGAAGCAATACTGGTCGATTCCATCAAAGAATAACACAACCTCAGAGGGTTCCTCCAAGCTGTTTCTCTCAAACCACTGCCACCAATTCATCTTGTCTGGCTTTCAGCCAACTTCTCATACAAATTCTGTATTTCCATTAGGGACTGACAAAGGCACTTACTGTAAGAGATGCATGCAGCTGGGTGTCATCACTGCAATGCAATCACTGTTCCATGAACTAATACACAACATATTTGACTGATGGTTAAAATTCAAATATTCAATATATTCAAGCCTCTATTTAAAAAACCTCCTGTAACTTTTGCTATCCCACAGGAGAAAAAAAAACCCCATTCTTTTGAAGTAACCAGAATGACCAGAAAAAAGCATTGTGCATCCTACTGAGAGCACAACTGAATGCCTAGAAGAGCAGGGAGGGTCAGTTGCATTTTCAGTCTTCACTACATATCATGCTTGTATTCAATATGTCAAACAATGACCAAGACAATCATTGGCATTAAGTTGCATATTACTCCTTTAAAGATCTTCTTCACAGCGAGTGCTACAGATTTCTACAGATCAAGAAGTTAGCAAAAAACTGAGGACCAGTAGTAATGGCCCAATATTGGCTAAGTTAGCAGATAGGATTTCTACCATAGAAAACTTTTAGTACCATGTACTAAGTGAGAGACAGCAATGAGTCAAGATCCATCCACTTAATTAATTAATTCTACTGAAAAGCATGTGGCAGAACTTCCCTGAATTAGACTTCAAACATAGCTGTGTTCATAACTTCTGAAAAAGCCCCCATTTGGTTTTATCAATACCAGTATTAGAGAATACATTGATCACTCTTATAAATTGTTCTGATAATTACAATACACATCTCCTGAGTCTGAATAGTTCTATAATTACTGTTCAATCTCGTTTGATTCTGAAAAGCTGCAAAAGCCTGCTCCTTTATGAATATACACAGTTTATAAAGCTATCTCTTAACTACCTTTTCAAGACTAAGCCGAGACACTCTATTATTTAAAACCGGTAAATTACACAAGCCCATATAAATCATTACAATATGATATTTATTGTGCTGCTGTTCATTCTAACAACATTTGACTGATAGAGGTAAGCATCTCACATTCCACTTTCTCTTATGACTATTTTTACTGTATTCCAT
>VZUA01024081.1:12654-33125 GCA_013401035.1 Horornis vulcanius | reverse complement strand
TGTGCCAGGCACCGTGGGAGCCATGCCTGTAGGTCAGTCCCGTGGTGTCACTGGGGCAGCCCTTTTCCAGAGACCCCTTTCAGAGTGTTTCACATATTGGCTGCACACTGCCAGCCAACATGTGTCACAAGCTGCTGCCTCCTCTTGCTGCAATGGCTCATCTAGTAAATCTTGACTCATTCAGTTCATCACAATGTTTGGGAGAAGATTTAGAGGGGTAAGAGAGACCTGTCAAAGAAGCTGGATAGTCTTTCAAAGCTGCTTTAAAAGTCAAGAGTGGGCGATGGGGTGGTAATTTATAGGCATGGCATTTAACCTACAGTAACACCATCCCCTGCACCTGGCATTACTTTAGCCCATCACTTCTCAAAGGCCATAAACTTTGGACACACAGGTCTTCATTTTTCTTGTGGCTGTGGGAGACACAAATCATGCAAAGCTGAAGCTGTGACTTGGCCAGTCCCAGGAGGTGATCTGAACACTAGCCAGACAATGAATACTCAGAGCAAGTGCCTTGGTGGGGGCGAAGGTGGCCAAATGAGTGAACATAAGTGGGACCACCCCCTGTACTGTCTCTGCAAGAATGCCAAGCACACAGCAGACATGCACCTTTCCATCAATTTTGTTTCCAAGTGACTCAAGCCAACTGGTGGTTTATGGCTAGAGCTTNATACAGTTTACAAATATTAAGGCACCTTGACTTCAGAATCCTTCTGTCCTTGCTCTCAAGACCTTTGTATTTAAGAAAATCCCTTTTAAGTCTGCAAGGAAAATATTCCAGAGCTTTGGCTGAATCTAGCTCTATTGCCTTGCTGCACTGCCAGCAGACTACTATACTTCCTAAACAGGGAGTGTACAAGGGGAGAGCTTGGACAGTATCTGTTATGATGGCTAATACACACTGGGATGATCTGAGAGAGCCTTTCAGTCAGAGAGGATGACACTGCAGAGAAGTTCATAGGTTAAAATGAGGGGTAGGGGAAAGGTAAATTTTCTGAACAAACAAGAACTCCCAGACCAACACCTAAAGGATGGTGCAATCAGGTGATCCAACTCTCAGTTTTTCACATAACATGGAAATTTTTTTATGTGACCAAATGCAGATCATTGCAACATGGTAAAAACCAATGGTTTAGAAACTGTATGCTAAACAAAGTAACCTCCATGAATCCAAAAAATACTCTGAATATAAGCTGTGCTATCAGTTTCAGGACTTCAGAATCTGCTTTAAATAAAAAGGAAAAACAAAAGCCACAAAACATGTTTCTAATGTGAATCAAAAGATCCATAAATCCCAGTACTGCTCCTACACACAACAAAACACTAAAGCTTGGCCCAGCATCATCTGAGGAGTGAATGGCTTGCAACCAGCATCCTATAATACCTTTTCATTCTGCAGCAGGGATGGATTTTGAGGCCAGTTCCAGTGGGATTGGGTTTGGTGCCACAATTTCAACCTGACCCTCCTTGTCTAACTTCCTGGGGTTGCTTCCATGCACAAAGCCAGTGAAAACACCCACGCAGCTGTTCAAATATTTGACGTCTGAACTGCTTGACATTATTCATTCATCTCAGGCTCATTCAAACCAGATTTCTGGACAAGTGTTGTTATAAATGGATTAAGAAGACCACTAAATACAAGGAAGGCCCAAAAGGATCACACCTGCTTCTCACTAACTCAGCCCAAATGTAAAGAGGGCTCACAACTTCCAGCTCCTGCTGGTGGTGTACACTGACATCCAGGAGAAAGGAAAACGTGAAATGGAGTGCAGAGGACAGGAGCTTCCAGAGGACCCCCTACCAACTCCACTCGGGTGATTTGCAATTCAGTAGTGTGCACTGAGAACAGGGAAGGGTTCCTCCAGCACCTCTCTGCTTCTGAAGGTCACACAGTAATTCACAGCCATCAGCAATACTGCCTGTAAGTAGAGACCTCTAAAGCCAGTGTGGTATCCAGAGGTCAATGCTCGGGACCAGAACTTTATTCCCACATGTTAACAAAGTGAAATCCGAAAACTGAACGTTAACTTGTGAGTTTGACCTAGGAATTCGTGAGACGTGATCTGTTATTCACAGAAGCAGCTGTGACTCTTAGGACTCACCCAAGGCCTGAGGAATGTAATTCCACATGTGAATTTGAAAATGCTGCTTTTAAAAAGAACAAACCCAGTGCAGACTCTCCTATACCCTTCCTGTCCCTTGCTGAGAATTTTTTCTCTTGCTGTGCATTTGGAAGGAGGCAACCCCTTGTCATATGCTGCCAGCCCCAATACAATTAGCCTCCTGATGCTAAAGCAGCACAATTCTCTGACAGTCTTAATCCCAGCTGCCTCCTTAAGGACCAGACAAACAGGAGAGAACAGGCAGGTCAGATGCTGGGGCCATTAAGCAGAGAAAAAACAAAGTTACAGCTCTGTCTCCAATCCCCATTGCTCTTGTAGCCAGGTGCTCTGACAAGCAATTCCAGCACCGGTATTGAGTGGCACCTCTATAAACCCTGTGACAGTTTGGGAGACAAACTCGCCCATCAATCAGAATGTACCTATCAACATCACTTACCTAGCACTGTGTACACAGCTTTCTTTGCTTGGGCTGGTCTAAGAGTAGTCTGCCTGAGCACCAATTCTAGTTACTTTCTGAAAAATTTAGGTACTCTACACAAGCAACAGTGCTTCTGAAATACTGACTCAAGAGGTCGGAAAAGCAGGAAAAAATTGCATGCCTCTTAACTGCTGCCAGCTTCAAGCACTGGCAGGCTACAGGAATCAGCTGAGCTTGAAGGTGAAAACAGTTCCCATTCTTTCCATGTACCTATTAATAATGTCTGTAGATAAATCTCACCAGAAATTCTTTCCTTGCCCTTCTTGTAAGTTATCATAGCACTTTCCTTTCTCTTAAGTTGTCCCCTATGCCTAAGCATCCTCTCTGACCTCTGCACTGCTCCTCAAATCTCACTTCCTTTGTGCAGTCCTCCCGATGAGTGGGCACCTGAACAACTCTCCAGTGAATGGTGGCCCAGGTTAAGATCAAGAGTTATTAACATGATATATAAGCAGATTCACAGAACAGATACAAGGACTTCACATTCAAGTCCCTCCTTTTTTTCTCCATCACACTCAGTAGCAGATGGTCCAAGTGACAACATATGCTGCTTCAGGTGCTGACAGCACTGCTGGCTCCTGCACAGGCACGAACTCACAGAAAGACTGGCAGTCTTAGGGGCAGAATGGTAGCACAACCAGACCACTGCAGACCCAAACGACCCCAGCCTAATTTCATCAGCACAGGTAGGAAAACACAGACCAACTGTGCCTCACCCTCTGCTTTTCAACTCCTATCTAGGCAGATCAGTTTTGGTGACCAGCTGTTCTGTATATATTCAATTATATGTTTATATTTAATTATCACTCCCAAGAAGGCCAGGGAAGAAAACTAAGACGTCAGCACTATTATTTGCACCACCATTGTGAATGCAGCTACTAGATACTGCTCATGCAGAGGATCAAACTCATCTGGATGACTACTATTTCTCCAGTTTGGCCCCCAAGGAATGGGAGGGTGTATGTGAAATCTATACCAGAAATATTCTAGAAATCCCAAATTTTGTGTAAATTCCATAAATGGGTCTAAATTCAAATCCATCTCAGAGGTGTAGAGCTCTACCGGGACCTATTTTGGCTGGGAAGAGGCATTCATTCTGTTTGCAGGTAGTATATGTGCGCTCAGGAAAGAAGAAGAAAAGCGTCCCATAAATCTCCAGAACTGCAGCCGTTGCTAATTGCACTCCTTGCAGTGACCCCCTTCTCTACAACCTCCCTTTCCAGCACGTTCACTCTATTTTTTTACTGAAATGTCACTCGTTGGCTTCTTGGAGAGTAAAAAACAACGAAGGCAATAAAAGCAGTTTATGCAGACTCACGGCCAGGCCTCACATACTTCCGAGAATGGCTCTAAACTGGGTTTATTTCATCATCTGCTGAAGTATCCCAAACTAGTACTAAGAGGACAAGGTGGCATGGATGCCATTTTATTGTAAGAGGCATCTGGGAAGACAGAGAAAGCCACTAAAAATTCTTGAAAATGAAACGAAGGCAAAGATGAGGCCATGTTGAACACAGGTCTTTCTACAGATCCATAATGCCTCCCCAGACTTATTTTTCAACAGTGAGATTGTTCTCCCTCTTTTCCTAGCACCAACAGGGATAGAATAGTTCTGATGATTTTCCCAGCCTGCTGCAGAAAAAATAAAATGACATTTAGAAGCCAAGAAAAGCTGCTTACAAAACAAGGGTTTTATTTCTATGGAGCCAGATCCATTTAAAGCTAAACGGTGATTTACCTGGAAAACTGACACCCAACTGTGCTGTTACAGCACACACCTGAAGCAGCAGATGCATCCATCTGATGCTGTCTATTAGCTCCTACAGAGGCACAAATGGGCTGTCAGAGACCTGACTGCTTACCAGTGTGGATGCTTACAGGGATCTTTGCTAACAGATCACAGAAACAGCTGCCTTCAAGGAAAGGATCCATATAATTTTACAACCATTACCATAATTTTGCAGCAGCATGCTGAACAAAGGGCAGGCAAGCACTGCTGTACAGGGTAAGAGCCAGCTGCTGCAAGGCTCAGGAAGAGGCTTCCCCACCCCTCCCAGCACTGAGGAGTATTCCAGAGATGTCTTTTATGCCTCCTGTAACCCATCAAGTACAGACTACGGCTGCAGAGGGGAAAACACACTCGGACCGGACCAAAGGTCTCATCTGGTTTGGCAATTCATGGCTGTCTCCTAGAGCCTCGTGCTGATGTGATACAGGAAGGTGAGAACAACCTCATGTCTATCTCAAAGGTTGCTCTTCAAAACCTGGAGCTGAAGTACAAAAGCAGCAGTAACAACCATGGTCGTTGCAGCTACAGCTCGTTTTCCACAGTTAGGGAAAGGTGGATCTGAAAGCTTTTGTTCCCCTGGGGAGAGGGTGGAAACAAACAAAAAAGGAAGAGGGAGAATTAAAGTAATCTTGAATCACTAAGCAGATTCACATCACTGGATCAATAAGCACCACTGACAGGGATCACAGGAATGTCGCAACTTTGCCAATAATAAAGCAGCACAGCAGAGCTCAGAGGATGACTTTTCTAAGGCAGCCGAGCATGAAGCAGCAAGGCTGGTGAACAGCTGAAAGTGACACCCTGGCTTACAGTGGGCTGCTGCCAGTGGCGGGGCTCAATGCAGTTTGCTTTAAATAATGATGAGCACAGAGATTGTATTCATGGGGGAAAGGCAACCAAGGACTGGAAAAATCAAGGGCTAAATTTCATAGGCAAAACACATGTGCTCTTCCTCCCAAACTAATTCTTTTCTAGGTTGGAAAGAAGAAAGAAAAATCAGTGCTAATTTAATCAATTGATCAGTCTATTGATTGCAAAACTGGAGCTGCTAGTTAGCCATGTGCTGTAATGCCCTCAACTCTGAAACCACAAAACACACCATTGATTTCTTCACTTTCAGCTCCAAAACAAGAAATAAAACCGGGCTTTCAGGGAAAAACAACTTCCTCGTCCAGAGAGAAGATACAAGCAAAGAAGAGAGGCCAGGAAACAGGGACAGCCGTATCTTGCGCGGTTCAAACTGAAATTAGTTACAGATGCAGTCACAGTGTCTTGTGTAAACTCTATCGATTGGGTGGCTGACAGTCTTGGGAGCCTCCATAGTAGGACAATCAATCCGGCTGCAGTGTCACCTGCCACTTTGCTGAACAGTTGACAATGCAATTATCCAGTGTGGAGGCAGGGAGTTGGCGTGTGTCAAACGCAGTTAGCCACTTTCCGGGCACTACTCGATAATGCGTTTCACCGCCGCGTGTAGGAGACGACACGCAGAGACAGGAGCTGTTTAGAGCCACTGAGACCTGTGCTCTCTTTTTCCTTTAGAAACATCTCACTGCCCCTGACTTAACAACTGTATTCTAAAATGCTATTAAAATCACGTCAATCAACTATTGTGTGCTTAAAGCTCAAGTTTGACCTGAGTGTCCAAGAAGCAGGTTAGAGTTCTAGCAAAACTGCAGACCCTTGAGGGAAAAAAAAATTAAAAAAGTTATCAGATTACTTTCTTAAAGCCTGGGATTTTCAAAGCCACAGCTAACAGACCAGTAAAAAACTGGATTGCAGAGCAACTAATGTGTGAGATCTACAAAACCTGAAGTTTAAAGGGACTGTCAACTGAAACTCAGTCTATGTCAAAAACCTGAGTAGTTTCAGCTGCTCTGCCTGCTCCCTTACTCCCCCTGCTAATATTCATGGTGTTACAACTGCATTTTCTGTTTTGTTTTTTTTCCCCCCCTCCTTCCTCTAAGAAGCTGATGACAGATTTTCACCCCCCAACTGTAATACCTAATACTGTAAAATGGAGAGAATTCCACTTCTTCTTGCAGAAAATCTCTTCCTGGTTAGAGTGGCTCTCGGTGTTACATAATCAACCACCAAGGTTTAGTTGATTGTGCTCCTTTCAGCTAATGCATTCTAGCAGTTCGAGCATAAAAATTAAAATTATTTTTATTTTTGTATGCATTCAAGTTAACAAAAATGTACAGTCAGCAATGAGAAATTTTAATGGCAATCCTCACCAACTTCTTTTTTTCCAGTTAAAGTGATTTTTACTTTTGATTACTTTGTGTTCCAAAATGTCCAAAACGGTTCCTTGAAGAATTACATGAACTTCAAACACACATAACATCGGGCAGCAACTACATGGTAGGTCATGCTGGCTTTTGTAAGTAAAGTGAGATGATTTTTCTTCTTAAATCACATACTATTCTAATTTGTTTTTCTGGCTCGCTAGAGCCAACTTGTGATATTAATATACAGGACAGTACTGAAAAGATATTTATTAACCACAGAATCCTTCAAATTCTATATGCAGACACAAACCACAGAGAAAGAATCAGGTGCAGCCCATGTGATTACTGTATCAAACACTATGCAAACAGACTTTGTTAGCATTTTTAGGTCAAGTATTATCTTATAGGCAAGTACTTGCTCTCAAAGGAGAGAGGTGCAAACGTTAAGAAGTGGTTGGGCTACTCCATCAGACCAGTCCAAGTTATTGTGCTTCTGCAATGGAGGGATTACCAGGATTACCACTTTTACACAAGGGCTGAGGTAAGGGATGCAAGCGCTCTGGGGCTCAGCAGCTCTCTATAAGGGGCATAATGCACAGACTAAGCACTTGAGAAACGTGAAATTTATACATCTTGACCACTTGGAAGCTTACAGAAGTGACCAGCAGAAGGTAGCAATCCAAACATAGGAAGGCTAAAATTCAAGGACTGAGAGGCTGGGAAAGATGCTCAGATGTACAGACACACTGACCTTAGAGAGAAATGCTGACACTGGAAAGTGGCAGAGAAATGCACTGAATTGAGCTCTTGCTAAATGGGAGGAAGATTAAGAATTTCATTCCAGCAAAAATTCCCTATGCTTTTACCACAGACTGCTCTTGCATCCAAGATGAAGTTTGCTTTAGCCTGCCAGGGTAAAAGGAATGAATTCTGGCTCATCTACACAGCAGTAGCAAAGATGATTCTAGTTACTAGACCACCCTTCCAAAAGGCCTAAATATGCCAGTGACATCTTCCATTTCCCACACAGTCTCTTAAGAGAAGTCACACATTTACTGCTCAGCTCAAATGCTTTTGCTGCATTTGAATAGATCAATTTATACCCTCTTACCAGTATAACCTTAAATGCACCCTGAATCTCCTGACATGGAAAAAAAGCAAGTCTCCCTGCCTCTTGAAGCTTTCCTGTATGTCTCACTAGATTTTATCTGAAAAAGCGGGCACAGCTGACTACTAGGTAAGACTCTAGACCAAGACTTTTAAGGTTTGTCACCAGCTCTGCTACTATCTTTTAACACTAGAGAAGATGCTTCTCCATACTTCAGCTTCCACACACATGCCTAATAGATTTCAAGAGTTTTGTTGTAGTGTTCCATTTTCAGGAAACTGCACAGAGAAGCACAAGTGAGTTTTCCTTCTCTATTTGAAGCTTTCTGCCAGGCAGTTACCAGATCCAAGACACTGTAATCACAAAAAGCTGTTGTTGAGGTAGGAGAACTAAAAAGTATCTATATAGATTCTGAGGCCAAGACCTCTCACATGAAAGAATGATTCTAGTGCTGCATGGATTTAGAAGGAGAACAAACTGGAGAAGCATACAGCTACTGCCCCAATGCTCCTTCTGGGACAACTAACCCACACTGGACAAAGGCTGGCCTGCCTATAACACTTGATGCTCAAACTGAAGCGTATCTTGATTTTGTGTCAATAGAAAGCTGGCAGTGGGAGGAATGCAGCCATTTGCTAGAAAGTTTTAAACATTTTAATACAGTCCTACTTTCCAGGCAGCTGCCCTAATTGTACTTGGCGTGAGATCCAATGCAAATGGACACCCAAGGATAACTGTAGTTTGTTACAGTTTATAAAGGCTTTACCAAGTCCCTCTATGTATACATTTAGTTGTGCTGTTCTTTTCCATTGGTAAGATACTAGCAAATAGATCCAAGCCCTCTGGTAGCTTGGGAGAAGGGCAGCATGGAGAAATAAAAAGAAATACCAGATAAATAAAGAGAAACTTCAGAGTTAAGTAATTCCTATGTGTTTCTCCTTCTTCAAGAGTATCACAATCTATCAGACAGATCCTTGTCATGTTGATCTTTCTTAGAAAGTATCCTTCCCTGAAAATGCCCTGCTTGCCATTTCAACATTTTCAAAGTCTTTTTCTCTTCTGTGTTATTTTTGATGCAACTGATCTGCTGAAGTAAAAGAAACTAAGAAGAGCAGTGGTGACTAGCTTGCTACTGCACCCAGAGGAAGGCTTTTTGGTGGGAGAGCTGGAGGGGAGAAGAGGAGGACAGGGCGGGTGGAGAGAACTTAGCTACAATTCTTCAATTCTTTCATATCTAAAGAGGACAGCAATCTCTGTTCTATCAGACCGCACGGTTCGTGCTTTAAATGGTACTTGCTGCCAGCTTGCTTTCCCTGTCTCTCTCCCTTTGAAGCAGACTGGACAGCTTCCTCAAGCTGGCGTTATCACTCCCTCTAACCACTCTTGGCAGGCAATCTAATTCCCCCTGAAAAGGTCACCGCCATTTTAACTGCCTTTCAATCACATTAAGCACGCTGCCGCTCGTGCTCAGAGCACTGCGCCCGCAGCTCTCCTGACTGAGGTGCGATCGATAAACTGACATCCCGCCCAACACCCAGCTCCCCAACCGCCCCAGCCCTGCTCCTCCATCCCCTCTCCCGGCCAAGCTGCCTCCCGGAACGGACGGAAAGAGACCAAGTGACAAAACCCTCTCCTCAAGTCTGAGGCAGCAGAAGGGAGCCGCTAACCTGGCATTTACTAATCTTTGTCCCATCTGTTAAGAAACAGAAGGGTGCAAGCATCCCCCCCACCCCTCGCCTTCCCTAGACCTACAGAGGCAGCAACTTCACAGGACAGTTTGCTTAGGCACCAGTCCAGACACCTTTGAAGCTGTGTTACAAAGAACAAGCCTCCCTCAAGCTTCCCTCAATGCAATCATTACCGTTATCTCTCCCCCCGAGCTGCTTTTTTTTTTTGCAGTTACGAGTTATGTGTTCCACCCATCGATCCCTGTGTAAGACACTGTTTTAAGTCCTCTTGCCTTTTGACTGTGCTAAGCCGTTTAAGAGATGACAGCAGCTTCTATCAGTGTGAAGCTGATGTGATTCTTCTCAGATAAAGCACTTTTTTTCCACTTTCCCCCCTCCCTTCCCTTCTTTCAAGTAAGAAACATACACACAAAAAGAGACACTGAATCTTTCAAAGAAAAAAAAACCCTTTTGAACTTCCCTCAGGAATTCTTTAAAGGGATAACCTTACAGTGTAAACACTGAGGGTAACGTGCATCTATTCTGGACTGAAATAGAAGAATTGCTACAAATATGTTGAGCATTAAAAAAACCCAACAAACCCCACATCACAGAGGAAGCCACTTGACGCTTTCACTTGCGAAACCTTGTTGGCATCCTAAACACAGAAACTCATTAAAGATGGCATGAAATAATCCTGTGCAACAAAGAGCTTCAGAGAGATATGATTCAGAGACATGGGGAGAGATAGTTACTGAATGTTCAGGTATTTCAAGAGAAATTTTAGTCTTGTGACACTGTACTGAGGCAGGGGAATATTCGATTATTTTATCTGTACAGTTTTACACTTTGAAGTACAAGCTTGATTTAAACAGAGTTTGGTATTTCATGCTGGTATTTTACACCTACCCCCAAAGAGAACCACAAACCCTCCTACAGACCCCTACTTCAAGCAGGACCTCTACTGAAACAAAATGGTTCCAAACCCTATATCATTGCCAATAATCTTCATTTACACCCTGCATTCTTTCAGTTTCAGAAAGCAAATTGAAAGACAGCAAATGATGCTTTAAGAAGCCAGGAGAACAGCTAGAAGTACTAAACATTTCCTGACAAATCCTTCACCAAATCCTTCAACAGCTTCAGCGACAACACACGGATCCCTGCACTTCTCAGGTCATATTCCTACTTGCTGCCACAGCCTGTTCTTTCCACCTGCTGCCTCAGGTATGCCAAGCTGTGGCAGCCAAGTAGGTATGCTTTGGCTCTGCTGCCTTAGACCTGACTTGGGACTTGCAGCTGTAACACCAACAGAGAAGACAAAGAATTTCCAGCTTCTGAGACAGTCCCTGGGGTTAGAAGAGCAAGTTTTCCCTGCAAGTGCTTTGGAAGTAGAAAAGTGTCGTCCTAGGAACTTTACAAGTGAAAGTTTCAGCCAGTGACTGCTTCTATGTTTTAGACCATCTTCCAGAAAATCCAAACAGGGCTGTTAATTTCCCTGACGTTTCTGTTTTTAAGAAGAAAAACCCCAAGGTCTCTCAACCTCACTACAACTGAGAATCTGTCAGGATTTTCTATATAATCGGCAAAGAATTTTCTCATGTTGAGAGTGACGTGAACCTTGTCCCCTAACCAAAAATGATAAAAAGGAGCCAGGGTGTGTTTTAAGTTTGAGACACTGCTGTAATGGTGCCCCAATGGACTTATGTGCAACACACACTGGCCAGTGTCCTGCTCCCCCTTCACCCAGCTGTGACATCTCCTCAAAGCAACACACCATTAAAACCAAAATTAATGAGACACATGGCCATCTATTTTCCCCTCCAGTTTTATGTATTTCCCCATGTCATCTCTTTAGACATTGGTGACATCCCTGTAGCCTGGCAAAAGCTGTCTGGCATTATAAAAGACATTTGATTTCCACATCACTGCTACTTCTCAGCAAAGGGAACAGAGCCAAATGCAAAGCCCCAGGTGACAGGGGTTAACGAGGGCCTTGCCAACTCCAGACAAAGCAGTTTTAAGCATTAGAAAGCATCTACAAAACGTTGTGCTGTGCTTCAGGGCTGTAAATTAAGAATTCTGTCTGGCAAGAGCCAACATTGGCAGTGAAAGAAGAAAGACAGTCACCTTAAGGTTACCTGAGAGTGCACATAGCAGTCCTGAGTGATGGAGACCCGTGAAAGCAGCAGTCAGAGACAATAGGAGAGCCACAAAAGAGAGCATGAAAAAGTGTATCTTAATTAAAAATAAATGCAATCAGCCAGCTGTAGGAGATCACTCCAGCTTTGCTTTGGCTTTCCAAATTTTACATCTCCTTGTACAGACTAGGTAGGTACCCTGTACACATTGTCTGGTTATGCCAAAATACTAGGTACAAAGTTGTTAGCAAATATTCCCCTGCTTAGGGAAGAGGACATTTCTCTAAAGAAGCATGGCAGCTGTTGAATGTAGCTGCCAGCTGAGGTGTGCTCCAGAGAAGGAAGGCCAAGTGCTAGACATCTGCCAGCTGCTCAGGTATTAGGAGTCCCTCCTTCAGCAGTGGTTCTGTCACAAAATGCTGCACATGGAGGATGTTTCTCACTACAAATACTACAGAGAGTTTTCTGTGCTTATGAGCTGATCTCCAGCTCCACCTTTCATCCAACACCACCAAGGGAGAAATCTAACCCAAAAGCCTTGTCAGCGGGGTGATTATGGAGGGTTTTAGAACTGCATGTAGTTGTATTCTGTTTTTCTCCTGGACTTCCAATCATCTGGACCTGTCCATGTAATTCCTGAAGGTGTAATGAAGGTCTCCAAAAGGAAAGAAGAGACAGACCCCATACTTCCTGATGGAAGCAAGCCATCTCTAAGTATGAATGGACTGCACAAGTATATGTTCGTGTGTGTGTAGCTGTCTGGCAGAGGTTACAGCACTGATTGATGCTAGAACCTGTCTAACTTCTGGTAGAGGAAAGCAGGTGATCAACATACTAACAAGTAACACATTTGAGAATTCCTTAAAATAACGAAGAAAATGCAACAAAGAGCAGGTACTTAATATTTACTCAGCCTAACCACATCAATTTCACACATTTTGTCCACCTGAAGACTCATTTGAAAGAGAGTCTCCATATAACCAAGACAATGTGGAAGTTTCAGATCACACTTCAGTGAGTTAACTCAAAAATGACTGAGAACATTTACCAGGTGAAGATGGCACTATGTCCACACCAAAGGAAGTGGAAGATTTTGCTCTCCACAAATGCAGGTGTTTGGTGGGGGTGAAGGAAGAAACCACTTATGCACAAAAAAGGGGAAGAAATGAACTGAACAGCTTTTTCTAACCAGGACTAGCAGTGACAACAACAGCAGAGGCACAGAGACATCCCATGCTTCCCTGTTACAGATTGTAGTGTCCATGCTACATAAACATTGTCTAAGATCCTGCAAGGTCTCATCAGGCCTCTACATAGAATCATACACAGACAACTCTCCATGCAGTGACAAAAGTTAGGCTACTGACACAGCACATAATAGTATAAGCTTCACTGGGGCTCCTTTAAAGCCCAAAAAAGCTGCTTCTTCAACTCTGTGCTCCTGATCTTCTGCTCTGCTATAACCCAGCTACAATTTAATTTCAGAGGAAAGCAAAGCAAGAGCAGATCAGGAATGCCTGGTTTTAGCTGAGCACACAGCTGCCTTTTAAGTCCAACTCCCTTATGCAGTAGCCTTTCCCCTTGAGATATTTTAAATTAAAATCCAAGCTGATATAGGAAGAGATCGCATCCCATCCTCTTTATTGAACGAAAGAAGCCAGCATTCCTCCCCTCATTAAGCATGCACTACATGGATTGCTTGTGAGAATCTCTCATGAGTGCCTGAGGTTCATGCCAACGAACAGTTTAGTAAATCCTCCTCTTTGAGGCCAAAGGGCTGAATGTAAGAAAGGGGCCAGGTTTCTAGCTAAAATTACATTCACCAATAAAGCTCACAAGAGGTCAAATTTTGCCATAACTCACTCTCTCCTTGGTAACTGATTTCCCCGTCACTGGGGAAGGAGCAAAAGAAGGAGGAAAAATAAAATGTGTTTGTCTGAGAGCCCTAAGGGCTTGCAGTGCTGGAGGTGCAGAGCAGGCTCCTGGATTCTCATTTATCAACCTTAAAAGGGATGGAGTGATAAATGCACAACTGGCCCTTTAATATTTTATGCAGGTGCTAAAGCGACTTAGCTGTCACCTCCAATACATCACCAGAGGCTGATACACCAGCTTTCGTCACTCCAGGCTGAGAATTTTTACAATTTCATTTCTATTTCCCTCTCTTCACATATTTCCATGTATTTCTTACTACGTGTGAGATATAAAACATTATTTTCCCCATATGATCTACCCATTCCCTCTTCAGCCACTTTCCTTGAGAAAGACATAACCCCATGCTTTGTTCAAGATTTGCACAAATTTTGACTCTCACCATTCAAGAGGGACAAAAAAAAAAATCGAAATCACTTTACATTCTGGCAAAGGCTGATGATTCTGATTTTTGTGGAAGGGAAATCCCCATGTCCCTCCCTTTAAAGATAGGCAATGGTCAACTTCCACAGCAGAATGACTAACAAGTGCCCCCAAAACACTGGCGCACCTCGAAATCCTCCCTCCAGGAGAGTAGTAGCCCGTATCCTCTTCTGCCCGCACCACTCGTACTCTTCAAAGCGGTTGCCATTCTCGTTCTCGATGTCCACAGAGTCATCCTCAGTCATGCATGAACCTTCTCTCTGCATGGGGTAAAGCAGGGGCAGAGTGTTGAGATGCCTGAAATGGCTCTTTGGTGTTCATAATTCATGGTGGGATGGGGAAGAAAAGCTGGACTGCTCCCAGGACAGCTAAGTATAGAGCATACAGCAGCCTCTATTCCCATCCCTGTTCCTACTAATCTAAACTAGAAGTAAGTAGGTACTGGTAGTACTTGACAACCTAAGACCAAAACAAGTTGCACGTTTCATAATTTTTATTCAAGGAAATTTAAGGTCTGGTCCCTACAAAAATGCTGGTATTCATTTAAACATGCATTCCCCTGCCCTGCATGCAAAATTCCTCTATCATGGAGGAACATGATACCACAGATTCCTTTGACCCCTAGCAGAAGTGTTCTCCTGTAACATATTTGGGGGCACACTGATCAAAATACACCTCTCTTTATACTATGTACCTCTTGAGGCAACAAGTCCTCTATTGAAGGTTTTTCCTGAGAAACACAACCAAAAAGCCCTATGGCAAAACCCTCTCCCTCTCCCAGGGTTTGTTTCTCCTTCCTTGCTGTCTTTGGGATGAACAGCAAGAAAATGATTCTGCTTAAATGCACTTCCCTGGAGTAAGACGGTCATGCAACCTTTACAAATCCCAGTCTGCTACAAAAGAACCCAAGAAACAATAATTCTAATATTTTCAAAGGCACAGATCAGAACAAACTGTTCTTCCTGTGCTACATAGGATGCCTTAAGTCCTACAAAAGGTTCACAGACTTCAATAACTCCATTTTTAAAATCTACAAGTTAGACTTCTGTAACAGCAGAACGGTGCGTGAAGTAAAAAGTTACTAATGCAACAGACAGAAAAATCCAGAAGAATCCATCTTCCCAGACAAAGAAGTGACTACAGATCTTAGGGAGACAGTTAGCATTGCCTGCAAGCTCAGCAATGTTAGTTTTTGCCCCACATTAGGTCAACTGCAGAAAGAGCTGGGAGTAGGGAGAAGGGAATGGCAGCTGGTGATCCTGCTGCGCCTCTACCTTTGCAAGGCATTGTTCCACATGCCTACTCATCTCCTCCTCGGATCCTGACAGAGGTCGGCTGCAGAGGGGACATACCTGCCCTTCGTCTTGCTTCCTCCGTTTCATTTTTCCAATCCGAGCTGCATGGAGAAACCAGGGAAAGAAAACAAACAAAAAGAGAAGACATGTCAAGTTTGTAGATCCAGTCTTTATTTGGTCAGCTCCAAATAACAGAGAAATGGTAGGATTTCACACCAGAAAATCCCATTGTAACTCCCTATTCTGACCTCTATAAACAGTACAAAGACTGTTACTTGGCACTTGTCAGAGGAAATCTGTAACCTGTAGCTGAGCACTCTGATTCCACAGAGGCAGCTATTCATGATTTAACAACTAGGAGAAGGAATATCTGGTGCAACTTCCATGGGAAGTTATTAGACTGGTTAAAATCTTTCCCTTGGAAACTTGAAATTGTTTTCAAAGTCGAGTAATCAAGCCACTGAACCCTGTTTTGTATTTCGCCTTCTGAGTCTGAGGCCCTTCCATGAACACATCTATTCCCTCTAAAGAACTTGCTTAGAATGTAGAAGCATGATGTAGCATCTGAGAGCCTTGGAAAAGGTATTTAACAATCCCTTCCAGGAACACAGAGCCTCCTGTACACCCTGAAAAACTCCTTCTCAGACCACCACAAACAAGTCAGAGCACCATCTTCTTAGCATGTAGTATTTATGGAAAGATACTTGCTACAAAAAAACACACGACCCATGCTAGATAGCTTCTGTCTCTGTTGTTTTTATTTCATGAAAACTAGGGGCTACACTGCCTTCTTGAGAACACGCTCTAGGAAACAAACATGTTAGGAATCATCATGATTAGAAAAAGCAGCCAAGGTAGCCTGTTGCTTAATCCAATAGCTGGTTAATTTGAGCCATCGTTTAATGTGATCAAAACATCTGGAACCAAATCATTTGCATTAAAAAGAACTTCTGTCTTTTATTATGATGGCTTTAGGCAGGTATTACTGAATAACTCAATCACTGGCTGCAGGAAAGTCACTGTTTAATTAATAAGGAAGGTCAAAATTCTGAATGAGAGACAAGAAAAAGCCCAAGGAAAGCCCATGTGATAATGAGAGATGACACCACCAAAAAGCTGCGTTAGCCAGAAATTGTTACTGACATTGTGAGCACCGCAGCATGCTCTGAAACCCTTCATGCCTGAACACTGTGGGATCAAGAGCTCCCTGCAGCCAACGAGTCAGAGAAAGCTTCTGGAATGCCAAGATGAGAAGGACCAGTGTACAGGAAAGTTTCTGTGAATTGTTTTCTAAAGTGCATCGGTTTAGAGCACACACATCAGGTGAATTATAAAGTTTCAGCTGAACACATCAACACAGTCCAGAAAGGCCTCCCTCAAGACTTTCTCGTTGGCTTCCCTGGATTCAGGATTCTCTGGGTTAGGATACAGTTTCCCACAATCTGGAACTAGGAGCATGCATCATTCCCTATACTTGCTCATGCTCCAGCACTAAGAAAACTTCAAATTATTCCTGGGCATAGTTTTTCCTCACTGAAATACATGTGTGTGAAAACTCCCTGAAAAATACATCTCCACTCCTCACATCCTGGAAAGGATTCTGTAAAAGTGACCTTCCTAGAATAAAAGACAGCAACTTGAGACCAAAATTAGAATGTTTTTGGTATCTGGCACTTTGAACGACAGACTCTCAACACACAAAGTTTTCACTATCTGTCTAAATTTTATTTGCTGAAGCTCTACAACCCTCTCTTGTGTTGGGTACACCACACTGACAGCTCCACAACCCTCTCTTTTAGGCAGAGTTAAGCCACACTCTTTCTGGCTTGTTCTTTAGTGCCCAAGAGATTTCTGAAGATCTGGTTTAGTGCATACTGATATCCTTCAGCACAGTCCTTCATGTAAGTTTAGGATGCTCTTTCCTTGCCTCACTAGCTCTGTAGAGCAAGCAAAAAATAGGGAAGGAGGCTGGAATGAGACACGACTTGAGCATTCCTCAGCAAACAACCATCTGGAGAGAAACACAGAAACAAAGCCTTCTCTATCCTGATCGCAGACACAAATTTCTCTCACCTCATCATGTTTTTAACAGGGAAATTCAGGGAAGGAGTAATTTAATTATTCTGGTAGGACTCCCCATGGCCAAACAATTCAGTTAGAGCAGTATGCCCAGTGAATTTATTAGTATTTTTAGGGTTTTTTACTGCCATCCTCCAGTCCATGCACTGTAGCAGGGACAAAAGGAAGACAACTTATTTTGGGTCTTCCACCGATAAATTCTTGCGACCATTTGGCCAGAAGAAGCACCTGATCTGCTGCTGAAATGTTAGTGCAGAGCAGGGAAGAAAACCTCACTCTGCTCCAGCTCTACAACAGACCCAGCAGCCAGCCCCTATCTTGGCTCATTTAGCTCCCAGAGAAGCAGCCCTTTGAGCTGCAGTGCCACAAGTGAAAAAGCCACTGGAGGAAAGAGGTGTTGAAAACAAATCCCCCTGCCATTTTCATTCTCTGGTCATTATCAGCGTCGTGCCCACGGAGGCCAAGGGTGCCCCTGGTGACAGGAGGAATGCAAAGGGAGCAGCCTGGAAAGCACATCCGAGCGGCGCTGTCCCTGCCCGACACACACGCAGCCCGGCCATCACTTCCAATCAGCGCGGCAGGGACGGAGCGGCCCCAAAGGCAGGGGCTGATTGTGGCGCTGTCCCGAAGGGGAGCAGCTCAAAAGAACACGCAAGTGAGACCACAGGATTGCTAATTAGTGTTGATAGATGCGATCATTTCTAATTAGCTCACTAATCCCTCTCCCCCTCGCTCCTGTCCCTCCTGTCGCAGGAGCATGGAGAAGGGGAAAAAAAAAAGAAAAAGTCATTCCTTCCCGTAATTCAGAAAGATAAAAATGCAGTCAGTTGAGGACTGCATGTACAAAGAGGACAGAACTCAGGGAAGGAGGTTTTTGCACAAGCCTGACCCATTCTTACCTCTGACCATGATGCCTTGAGAGGCTACCTAGAACAGAGGCTAGACAGTGTAGAAGGAATAAAGTAAGTATTTATTTAAAAGGCCTTCAAAAGATACACCTTGGGCAGTAAAAGAGCCTGGCCGAGGCTACACCCAAGACGGAGGACACGTCTTAACACTTTCATAAGTTTTGGTCTATTTGCATATTGGGGTTAATTCTCCAATTACAGCTTCAGGTTATGAAGTCCCATCCTCCCAGATTGCTGTCCTCAATTCACTGTTGTTTATCCTCTTTGGGCCTGAAGCTGCAACAGTGTCCTTGGTTCTCAGGCTGGGAAAGGATTGTTTTGTCTAACTGCACTGTGAAGAGAACTTGCTAACACTTTATATGAGGTTCAGAGCTATATACTAAGGCAGCACAGAATCTGAAAAATATGAAAGCTAAAACCTATGGCATCAACTGAACAAAGACTCCATAGTAATTATTAAAACCTTCTGCCAGGAGGTGAGGAGTTCACAAATTTTTATTAGCATTAATAATTATTATTAGGCTATCAGAGGGCTTCCAGCACCTCTGAGGCCTCACTTTTAAAGATGTACATTACCCTACACACGGCTCCTGCTGCAAGTGCATGTTCTCCTTCAGATTACATGAAACCATCGAGCACCCGGGGAGTTTAAGTCACCACAGCAGATGAACGAGAAAGTAGCATATGGAGGTGAGCAAGAACTGGGATCCTCTGCAAGGGCAGGGGGGTCTCAGTTATGACCTCTGATTTAACCTAGGAGCTGTGCTGGCTAAGGGAATTGCTCTTCCATTCAATGATACATAGTTCTCTAATATGGGACTATGAAGGTAAGGCTGCCTGCACTAGAGAAGGAGCCAAACTGCACTTGACAAAGCCTCTGCTGCTGAGGGCACATTGGTCCCTGCCTTCCCACAGGTGCAGAGATAATGAGCCAACTCATCACTGCTGCCTTATTGGCAGGAGAGACTGAGGATCTTAACAATGGGCTCTCCTCATCAAGGCTGAACCTTATTAATGCCTAAAGATCATGTTACTCTCTAGTCCAGCCAAACTTCCTGTGAGAAAAGCTAATGGATTTTAGTTTTCACTGGTACTCCCCTCCCCAAGCAAAAATTCACCTTCAGGACAGGGCACTAATTACCTCAGAAGTGCTCTTACACAGCATCTAGCAGTGGACATTGCACCAACCTCTCCTGCAGCATCAAAGGACATGATTAAGTTACTAGCAATATCTCTTATGGTTCCCTCCACCAGTTTGAGTGGTCCCCTGAGTCCTATGCAGACATCATTAGCAGCTCCTGCAATGGCAGCCAATCAAATTAAGTGGAAACATTTTTGTCTCCTTTCCAGTGGAAATCATCCAGCTTTATTCCTCCCCCACCCATCAGCTACAAAAGCACAGGACATGGTGGTGGTTCAACAAACTGCACGGTCTGTTTGCAGAGACAGGCTTAGGGTAACCACCAAAATTGGCCTCACCTTCTCAGGGAGGTGCAAATAGAGTTTTGTAAGGACCTACTTTCCAACCTGCCTGAGAACGCAAACTTTGGAAATAACCCTAAATTTGAGTCAAAGATATTCAGGCCCAAGAGCTATCACCTGCTCTCTGCAAATCTACTGGAAGAATCCTGAGGAGTGGTTATACCTGCTTTTGTTAGATCTATCACAAAACGCTTTTGTGAATGATCAAACTCATCCAGAGCATCCGATGCAAGGGAACAATGGCAGCAGTGGCAGAGCACAAAAAGCCATCCCAAGAATAAGCAAAAGCAAGAAAACAGATGGTCAAGAAGGAATATGTTTCAGACCTTAAGTACAATTTGCTGCTCATTTGCCCGAGAAAGAACATTAAGGGCCAGATTCACAAAAGGGTCTCAGTGCAGCTTTCAGATTTGCATGGCCAAAGTTCCACACAGATGATTTTCAGCAACTTCAATCTGACACTATTTTCTGAGGTTGGCACCTACTTAACCTGCTGAACCCATGTTCTGATACACTAAGACAAACTTTGTGCCTTTAATTTTGAATGACTGCCTAACCTGCTCTGCACTGTTAAACTCCACAACCATCAATTTACAGGGTGGCTTAAAGTTTCCAGTTTGGCAACACTGGAAATAAGGCAAATGAAAGAAATGCTTCCTTTGTCACTCAGGTTCATCAGGAATCAGCATCTCATACTCCTGAGTTCACAAGGACACAACCTCTGGAAAGCAAGTTTAGCACAGGTGAGAGGTGCAGGATTAACTCACTGAGGCTGACAGGGAAGTTGTGATACTCAACCAAGAGCCTAACAGACA
>VZUA01024081.1:0-10651 GCA_013401035.1 Horornis vulcanius | reverse complement strand
AACCATCAATTTACAGGGTGGCTTAAAGTTTCCAGTTTGGCAACACTGGAAATAAGGCAAATGAAAGAAATGCTTCCTTTGTCACTCAGGTTCATCAGGAATCAGCATCTCATACTCCTGAGTTCACAAGGACACAACCTCTGGAAAGCAAGTTTAGCACAGGTGAGAGGTGCAGGATTAACTCACTGAGGCTGACAGGGAAGTTGTGATACTCAACCAAGAGCCTAACAGACAGAACATTAATCTCCTGCTCCTGAGCTTGAAAGTGCATTTGCCTTACTTACAGCTCAATTTAAGTCACAGGTTTGACTTAGAGAATTAAAATTCTGGCCGGTCAGATATGTGTGAACCATGCTACTATCACAACCTAATCATGTTGCGCCCAGGCCAACAGCAGCTCACAGAAAACATTTCCCTCTCTACCTTCTCTTCCCTTAGCTCCTTTTGTATATTCCCAAATCAACACAACAGGATGGAAAACATCAAGGTCCAAACAAGACTGAGTCACAAACAGTCTGGGCAGCCAAGATTTGAGTCAAGGACAACGTGGAAGAGCAAACACTGGGAGCCCTTTTTATGGGAGGAGTTTCCTGAAGTGCTTCTAGAACTCAGCTCATAAAAGCTTAACAGAAATACCAAGATAAACTGGTCACAATAATATTGAAAAGTACACATAAAACATAATAAAAACAAATGAAAGATTTTTTTTGACAGATTGCATTTGCTATATCTTAAGTTTCTGCAGTGTGTCAAAGAGAATATGAAAGAAAGAGCCAGCTATCTTTGGACAAGTCCTTCTGTTCACGTAAAATAATCAGGATCAGGAAAGTAAAGTTGCATGATTGATTAGAAGCTCATTAAAATATGATACAGATAAATAAAAGGGTTTTTTTTCCCCAAAGCACTCCAGCGTTCTCCATCTAAAGCTCAAAATAGTCTTCAACAATAAGGTGGCAAACCTTACAAATACTGCAGTTATTTCATTGCAAACAAACATGGAGGAAAAAAATAGAAAGCAGGCAGTGTTCAGAAGTACAAATGTAAAGAAACATGCAGAGAAAGGAGCAGTACAACCCACCCAACATTTCAGCTGGGCGCAGACTGGACCAGACATCACTACAGGTATGTTCTGTAGTGTATGTTCAGCAGTAATCAATCACAAAAAGCTAAGGTCAGAAGGAACCAGTTCTGATCTAATCTGACCTTCGAGACCCAAAGCACTTCATCTGAATTTCTGCACCCAGCTTCCTGACATCTGGACCCTCTTCCTCTCAGGGTGAAGAAGAGAACAGACAGGAAACCCAAGCATTATTAGGGCAGCATATATGTTATTTCACCCGGAATATGGCTGTACCACAAAAGGTACATATAAAAAGAGCAAAACATCCAGCAAAAACAATGCAAATGCTGTACAAAACTACCTGCCTCCCCTTAGATGAGCACAGCTTCACAAAAACATCCAACAAGACAGGCCAAGAAGAGTTCCCAAAAGAAGATCACAGTCTACCCAGATTGTGGTGCAGCCCTGCTTCGGGGCAGACAAAAGCACGAAGCACTACTGAGCCAGTTCAGCAGAGCACACTCTCACCAAGAGCTTCGTCTCATACTGAAGAACTCCACAACACCAAGAATTCCACAAGTCTGGCTCAGACTTTAAAAAAAAAATTAAAATAAGGTGACTGCACATTGTTGGCCTGAAAAAAGGTGGAAGGAGAGAGCTTAGCCTCAGCTATCCAACTATGATAAAGGAACAGTTTGACATCCTTGACTCCGGAGACCTTGGTCACATAAAACAAGTCACCACAGAGCAGCACCTCGGTGTATCTGAGCCATCTGAAGTCTCTGTGTCTGCCTGTCAGCACTGGCAGCTCTCTGCACTCATCTTGGAGTGTATAGTGAGCACCTGCCAGCAGTTACCTGCAACTGGCACTAGGTAACTCATTTCTTTGTTCTGTGACTTATGAGATCCTTCTGGAGTTTGCAGTTTTTTGGCCCTCTGGGTTGATATTTAAAAATCCCGAGGCTAGCTCTGAATTCACGTATGTCTAACTTATCAAAGATCTGGATCAGAGGCTTCTATTTGTTTAAGACTACACTTAAACACGGAGGGCTTCGAATTCAAGCAAACTGTCTTGCTATCAGCACACTCTAAACCCTTTTGCTATTTTGTTCAAATAGATCTTCTTCTAAATAAACTCCAAAAGCAGAACATCAGAGGTGCTATTGTGAACTATCACATCAGGAAGCTCGAGATTAATGAGCCTCCTATTAGCCTAAATACCCAAATTCTGACTAAATGTTACATACTAAAGTAGCTACAACCAGTACAAAATCAGATTACAGAACATTGTTACTGTGTACATGGTAAATTCTGACCTCTAAACTTTGAGAAAAGTTTCAACTTCTTCAGCTCTAATAAAAAGTTTCCTTTCAGCTTTTCTTTCCAGTTTCAAGGCAGAGAGATGAACAAAGTGATGTCTGATTTGGTTTCATTAATACCAGGCCACTATACACTAGAAATACTTGTTTACTTGTTAGAAGCATCCACAGATAAAAGGAAAAAAGTACCGCACCAGCCTTTGTGGGTTTGAGAGAAAAAAAAAAACCCAAACAAAACAAACCATGACGTCAGATGACGCTCAGGCTTCTTAAAAGTTTACTGCAAGATTCAGCCATGTGAGCAGCGAAAGCTCAGCAGCCGGGCCCCCCACATAGAACACGGCTTTCGGGGCCTGTTTTGTACCGGCGGTGAGAGCCGCTTCCTTGGGGAGCCGGGGGTGAGCACGGAGGGCTTCATCCGAATGCGCCCTGCACCCCCCGGCACGCCGAGGCCCCGGCGAAACTGGTGGCGGCTCCCGGCCTGCGGCGTGGGGGGCGTGGGGGTATCACACAACTCGGCCCAACTCTGGAAACTTCTCCGGAGGGGCAGGCGCGATGGGGGCCGCACTCACCGTTCAGCCGGGTCTGCCGATTCGCTCGCACCCGCAGGAAGGTCTGCAGAGGGGAGACAAGAGCGGAGAACCGTCAGGATGCGGATGTAAACAACTCGCCCCCCGCCCGTACACAAGGCCCGTACCGGTCCCCCCCGCTCCCCGCGCATCCCCGGGTCAACGCACTGTCCGCGGGCCTCCCCCCCACCGCAGCACCCACCTCTTCCCGGCCCCCGCCGCCGGGCCCCCTCTTTCCGCTCTGCATAGCCGCGGGCGCCGCGGGCGGGCAGCGGGCGGCGGGCCCGGGATGCGGGTGGATGCGGCGCGGCCCGGCGGGCGCCGCCGATCAGCCCCCGGCGGCCGCCGCCATGTTGGCCCCGGTCATGTGACCCGCGGCGCGCGGGTGAGAGTTCACTAGGCAGTTCCCATGACAACCGACAGGGGGCGGCAGCGCCCGGCGAGCCCGGCCAATCAGAGCCCCGGGGCGGCTGGAACCCGGGGATTCGGCCAATCAGAAATCAGGGGTTACTGGGGGCCCGTGTACCTGACCAATCAAAAATCAGGTATTACTGGACCCTGGGGTGCCTGGCCAATCAGGAATCAGGATGCACTGGAACCCGAAGGGCCATGCTCAATCAGACCCCAGAGGCAGGTTTCTGCCCAGGGGCAGTTGACCAATCAAAGCCTGGGAGCAACTGGGAAGGAGATTTTCTTGTCCAATAGTGATTGAGCACCCTTTAAGCATAATGTCACTGGCCAATCAGAACCTTCACCCTGAAAATAACCCAAAGGCACTAGCCAATCAGACACCAGGGTGACAATCTCGGACTTCCTCTGCCCAATCAGGGACAGGGGCTCTTGGCCAATTAGGGCTCAGGGGTCCTAAGACCCAAAGGCAGGTGGGGAATGGGCCCTTCTGTGGCCCCTGCCGTGCCCTGGCCCTGCCATGGAGCCCTCAGGGGTTGCCCTGGCTGGGGGAGTTGAGCCCTGGGGAAGTAGAGCCCCATCCTTCCTGCCTGCTGACACCATCTGCATCTGCCGGGGCCAGGCTGAGCATCCCCCTCAGCTCCAGGGCTCTGACACCTGCCTGCCCTACCCAGAAATGGCCCCTACCATGGGACCACCATGGCTACAGGCGGTGCCTGTGTCTGTCCAGGCACGCCTCCCTCTTTTCCTTGACATGTTTCAGCAAACCTGGGTGGTCAGAGCTGTCTCATGGATTTCTCTCCCATATCTGCCACACAGTTGTGGTGGAGGTTGGGCCCAGTAGACTGGCCTGAGGTTGGGACAGAGCTGGGGGCTACAAATTGGGCAGCAGAGGCTCCTATACACACAAATCACATCTCTTCCCATCTCTGCTGACTCCTCAGACTTTGTTTCCTAGAATCAAACCCAAACATTTTGGGTCTCCTCTCCGGCACCTGACAATCTGCCACTTCTCCTTCAGATGGAAAACAAAAAATACCCTGATATGTGTTTTGCTGCCCCAGGTGATGATGGGCAGCTGGACAGTTCAGGTGCTGCTGGTGAGCTTTGTACACTCTGTCCTACATCCCAGCTCTGCCTGCCTGCTGAACATGCAGCTGGATTTTCATATGTGCGCTCACAAAATCAAAGCTGCTGATTGTTGGCTTTACCCTTTTAATGAACCGAGCTGTCTTTTGGGAGGCACACTTACCTGAGCTTGGGGGGAGGGAGGTGAGCCTTTCCTGGACAAGGATTTTAGGCTTTTGGGTACGCTACACTTGCTATTTTCAGTCACAAATAGTCTGTGGACTCTCTCCAAGCCTGAAATGCCATCTTTGCAGTACAATGTATCACTTGTAACTTGCTGTTGATTTCTCCACTGGGTATTCAGGGCTTTATCTAAATGTAACTAAAATGGTTTTGTTTTTACTCAAAGCTCCTTCTGACAGAACATGCTGTAAAGAGGAGCAGCCCCTACTGACCAAATCCACTGGCTGTCACTACCTCAGTCTGATCAGTCTCCATATACCAAACTCCAGCAACTAGGCTTTGGCACAGGGGAGGCAAGAGGATGCCCCCTCCCCACATCCAGGAGCTCCCCCACTGCCTTCACTCCAGCCCCCTCAGCATGGGGAGCAATGCAAACAGCCCAAGTGCTGTGCAAGCCCCTATTTCTGTAGCACTCCTATTCATAAATCTCCTTCATAAGTATCCCCATGGTATATAAGCACAAAGACTAAGAAAACTGAGCCACAGGAATTCTGAAAACCCAAATACCAATAACTCACTTCTAGCATGTTACTAATATGCTGTATAATCATGATTAGATCACAACACAAGGGACAGTCCAGCACACCTCTGCATATGGAAAGCTAAATTTTGCAGCCCTTAAAATCACCACCGTGAGAGTCTTCTGCCCTGCTTCCTGGGCTTTTTCCCTTGGTAAGTCAGGCAGACTGAATTCTTGTTCATATTGTGGCTTTATTAAGAATACGCTGAGGCTTTACACACCCTTGGCACCTACTCTGAGGTCCCTTTACACTGCCAGTGCAGCACAACGCAGCCAGCACAAGTGTAAATGAAAATCAGGCCCCAGAGGTGTTTTCTCCCTGCAGTGCAGACTTACAATTCCCATTACACATTTGCATTAAGGGCTGCAACCCTCCATAAAATATGCTCACAAACTTAAAGCACATTAGAGAGTAGCTGGACTCAGCACATAGAGGGACTTCTGCTAAGAATATTTGTCTTTGCTTATGACATAATAAAAATGTACAGGAACAGAGGGCTGCAAGGGGCCACCAATCTCACAGAGACTGATGAGTGGCAGAGTGGGAAGGGAGGGGGATTCTCCAACAAAGGGGGCCGTGGCAAAAAATCTCTTCCATGCCCTTTTGAAATGAACATAATTTATTTATTAGCCTTAATAAACAGGCAGGAAAGAGAGCAGGATTACCTGAAACAGGCATTTATGTATCTTCTGCATGGTTTTGCTTCTCTTACTTTGCACCAGCTTTTAATGCTCGTGGGAGGGTAAAGCGGCTGTGACATGACACCAAGTTATAGCTCAAAGCCACATGGGAATATGATCCACAACTTATAATATAACCAATAAATAGGACAGAGGATGGAATAATGGGCAACAAATGCACGGGTCTGCTACTAACAGGACCCATCTTCAGGAATACATGTTGTAACTGGGTCTGCTCCATAAGAGCCTCAGGATTGGTCATCAGCGTCTCTCTGTGGGTTCAAACACAGACCTGGAATGTGCAAAGCGACTGATGCAGGGAGATATGAGTGCCTGCCTGACCCTGGGCACAGGGTATGGCTGCAGACCACCACAGAATAGAGGGTGATGGGTGTTTGCCATGCTGGTACAGCCTCAGCTCACCCAGCCTGTCCACATAGCAGGTGGATGCATGCTTGTGTCTGTGCTGATGACCAACACTAATTTATCTGCTGCCTTTCAGAGCCTACTTGAAGCCAGTGGCTGAGTACAGCCAAACAGTTTGGACGTGTGTTGAGTTGGAGTCAAATGTGCCAGCCTGCCCCAAAAACACAGACAGATGTACAACCAGCCAAGATGTACTTGTGTTGCTGCCCTTTTTTTCATTTCTTGCTCCATCTCCCACAAGTTTTACTCATTGCATCACCCAAGTCAAGACCTCTGTTGAGAAGAGAGTGTTTTATAAAACTGGCTGGCATGGCTATGGATTCTCCAAACTCATTGCTGTCTTGAATGGGAGTCATGAGTAAAAAATTTCACTTCTCTGAAAGTGTCTCAATGGGCACAGGGTGGGTAATGACAAACATAGCCATGGAAATGAAACCAAAATGGTGACTATAGAGCAACAGAAACCTCTACAAAGATTTTAAAACATTTTTAAACACCACAATGGTTCTAGTCAGGGCTGGGAGGACTTTGCAGACAAAAGCCCACCTTTGCAGTCCTGAGAGAAGCCATGTGCTCATGTCCCCATGATGCCAGCAGGAGAAGCAGGGAAGTGATTGCATAGCCAAGAGCAAGGCTGTCACACAGAGAGAGCTGTGGGCATTGGGGTGTGCTGGCTCCCTGCCTAAGGCTGAGACCAGCAACAGCATCTACCTGCTTACCTGGTATCTGTCTGAGTGATGGATGTCATCTGAGGAGTGGGGTGATGCTGTCGGAGAATCTCCTTCCCTCTTGATTGAGGCTGACAACAAAATTGACTGAAAGAGAAAGGAGAAATTCATGTTGTGAGCATTGTCGAGCTCTCTGCCTGTCACTAAGCTGTCCTCAAAGCCATGGAGAGTATCTGTTGAGCTGTGGGACTGTGCTGGGATGGAATACTGGGCTGTGGGACTGGCTCTTTCCAAGGGACTGTGTCCCATGAGGGGACCAGGCTGCTGGGTTTAGCAAAGTACAAATGAATCATGTCACAATGGGACAGTCATTTTTACCCCAGGTCTGGTGGCTGGGGCAGAATCAGGCCCTGCTGGAAATAATATGTGAGGACCACACCAGAAATTCTCATGATAAGGTACAGGAGTGCTGAGGTGGACCAGTGCTTACATGTCCTCATCCGCCCTTTTTAAGTGCCACTAAATCTCTCAATAGCTTTGTAAACTGCACTAAAGCTCTCAGCACCTTTGCAGTGCAACTACCTCTTCCTCCAGTAATGATGCTATTTATTTTAATAAGTAGCACAGAAAAAAAAAGAAGGGCCTTTTAGAAGGTTAAAAAGCTCAGTGATATTTGAGACCTAAGAGATCACTGATAAACTTCAAGTCCATGGTAGGTAAGTCTAAATTCTACACACAGTGAACTCTAGCAGGAAAATTAGTATGAGAGTTTGACAGCATCTAAAGAAATGTACATTGAGTTGCAACTGAACTTTATGATTAGAGTAATTTGAGGGAAAAATGCAATTTAAAAATTCTAATTTGAATTATAAATTAGCTAAACTAAGCTAAATATAGCCCACTACATTGTGAAAAAATGTACACTGGAAATGCAGCTCTGCAGATGTTTGTTTCTGAGAATCAGCTGGCAAGATTTGACAATAAATGACTGCTTGGAGATGTGTGTGTTTGTGAAGGGAAGTGTAGATATCATCTGAATTGGACAGGTCAAGTGTGATGACAACATTATTAAAAAGCATAATACCTTGGAGAAAGGCAAGTATTCCAGAAATATTTGCCTCTGGGCTGAAATGAAACGTGAAAAAATGTGCATTTTTTTAGAAAGATATGAGAAAGTGGAAAAATGACTCAGCATACAAATCGGTTCAGTCAGCAGCAAGCAATCCCCCAGGCTTGGACAGCTCTCCAGGAGAGCAGCACAGCAGTGCACCTGGCACAGGCATGGGGGGGAAGGCAGGCTTGGGGTGGCAGTTTGGGGTACTGAGTTCAACCCCATGGGTGTGAGCTGCCAGCCCTTCTGTGAGGGCAAGAGGAACATCCCAGTGTGCAGTGCAGATCTCTGCCATAAGGCACGGATGTCCTGGCTGTGGGGAGATGTGATGTTCTGAAAGGGGCCACAGAGGAGTTCCCTGCTGGGGTGCTCAGTTATTTCCTTGGACAAAACACTTCTGCTGACTGAGGGCTATGCTGACCACAATCTTGGGGCTGGCCTGCTCCTCAGCTCAGCCCAACAGGGATGCCAGGCACTGGGAGGGCCAGTGGGAGCCCATGGGGCCTGGGGCACCCATCAAGGGCTGCCTCAAGAGCCCAGCCCCCACTTTCCAGGGGACAGATGGGCAGAGCAGGGAGGCTCTCTGGCTTCGTGTGTTGGCTAAACCCAACTGCTAATGGGCTTTGGTGAACAGCTCATTTATATCTGGAAAACCCCTCTGCAGAATTTCTAGAGTGCAGACCTCAAGCTCCTGGCATTATTTAGTTTCTTTATTTTCTAAATAGAGAGTGAGGACCATTTTTAATAAGCAGGATTGCACATGTTCTAAATAACACAGGGAAGAGGTTCAAAGCCTTCAGTTGTGACTCAGAATAACAGCCCTGACTGCAGCAGTGTTAATGCCCTAATAAGCCAAGCATACTGGAGCTGAGAGGGTTAAATCTGTTTTGTCTTCCAATGTATTCTAGAAAAGGGGAAAAAATACCCATCTCCCCATCCCTCGACGACAGACAGACAAACCCTGCCCGCCTCCTGCTCCCCCCACCCCAGCTTCTGGTAGCTCTAATCCAATATTATTATGTGAAAAATGGTTGGGCTAGCTATGGAGACAGTAAATTAAACGTTATGTATTAGTTTTTAGCGTGTGGTCCCAGGAAGGATGCTGGCCCCATTTATTCCACAAACCTCCTGAGCACCATGGCAATGACCTCTGGAAAAACGCAGGGCTAAACTAATCCCAAAGATGTCAATCTCGAGGCCTCTTCTACATACACTTGCAGTTTAGATTAATAAACTGTCTATTTTTAAATTGTGTGCAAGCACTTCAATTCTAAATACCTTGCCGGCATGTTAAACACAGCGTTAGAGATGCCAAGTCACACTTCCCCTTCACTCTTAGGAAACTTGACTTCATTTGTTTTTCTCATTTCCCTGTGCTGTGCCACACTTTGCCTCTCAGGCAGCC
This sequence comes from Horornis vulcanius, assembly GCA_013401035.1. Taxonomy (NCBI): domain Eukaryota; kingdom Metazoa; phylum Chordata; class Aves; order Passeriformes; family Scotocercidae; genus Horornis; species Horornis vulcanius. The sequence continues at coordinate 1,173 of VZUA01024081.1, read as the reverse complement.
ACGGGGGCAGGCAGGGATGCAGGCTCAGAGGCTAAGGGATTAGAAAAGGCGCTCACCATCAGGGTGACTTTCAATCCTGCATTAGGCCAGCCTCTGCCATCCCAATTTTGGCCTCTTTTACCCCAGATTGTCATGTTGAGGCTGTTTTCCAATGGCTAAGCAGTGAGGATGCCTGACCACAGCATACCAAGCCAAGGATTTGCTGTTCTCTGCACCACTCTGCTCATTCCCACACTGGTCCTGGCAAGCAGAGAAAGGGTAGCAATACAATTCCCATTCCTCTCTCACCTGCATTCTGGGAAGATGGCTGTGGAGGGAGAAGGTGCTCTCCCAGCCCTCATGTATGCCCATGTTGCATGGCAGACCCAAATTCTGGCATCCCAGCCCAAAAACTTGGCACTGGGTGCTCTGTGTGCAGACAGGCCGGATGTGCAGATGCTCTCTACCGTGGGAGCAGGTTCTTCAGCATGGTGGGAACAAGCCTTGATGCTGAGATGTCCCTTTTTCCTTGGAGAAAAGCCATCAGCCTGCTCATCCATGCCTGGCTGCCAGTACATCCCATCTGCCCTTCAGAGCGTGTCTCAGTGAGGATAGGATACTGTGGGGAGAGGACCCTCTCCCTCCGTGGTCTCCCCTCCACAACTCCCACCAACAAAGATGGAGCAAGGGCCGTATGTGAGCAGTGGTGCAGCTTCATATTTCTCCCTCCCCTTTAAATCATCTCTCCATTGGGTAGAGGCACTCTCTGTGGAGGTTATAAACCCTGAGAGGATCAGACTGAGCATTACACCTGGGGCAAGCTAAATAAAAAAAGGTCACCGGCGCTTTTTAAACATGGACAAAAAAGCAGTAAAATGTGTTTGAAAAAAAAAATCTGGCATTAAATCATGACTTTTTGCCTGCCTTGCCTCATTAAAAGTGGCCTTTTGGAAGGTAAAATTATCATTGTAAGTGATAAGATCTTTAAGAAAATAATTCACGGCTTCTTCACCCTTTAATATGATAGCCGCCACCGGCTAATTTTTTTCTTAATGGCAACGAGGCCATCAATCTTGTCCAAGCCCTGTACTCCCTCCTTCCTCCTGCCCCTCCTGCCATGCTGGGCAGCCATGGCCCCTCTCAGTGATTCCTCCCTGCCCCTTGGAGCCCAGCTGTGCTGTGCCAAGGAGGAGA
>VZUA01024059.1:0-10319 GCA_013401035.1 Horornis vulcanius | reverse complement strand
GGCCTGGAGTTTCCCAGATCCTCCTTCCATTCCTTCTTGTGGATGGGCATAATCCCTTCAGGGATGCCATAAATCCCTTCAGGCACAGAAAGGAACCCAGTGACAGAGGCAAGGAATGCCAGGAGGCTTTGGAACAGCAGATCTCCCCAAAGAAACAAGCACCACCTTGGAATTCTACCTTCCATAAAGGGGGAGGCAGGAGTCGTTTCCTTCTGGCCATCCCTGCAAGTCATTAGGTTTGCTGGAGGGCTGAAGTTTCAGGGAATATGGGCATGTCCAGGAGCTTGATGCAGGCTTGGAGCAGCAGGAAGGTCTTTGCAGCTTTGTATTTACATCTCATTGCCCTGCTGCCAGCAAGGTCTGCCCTGACAGGTCCTGCAGGTCTCTAGCAGGATGGAAAGACCCTGCAGATTACGGCCTCCTCCTGGTGCTCATGGTTCCTGTGCTGCTCCTGCACTAGATCCCAGGATGCTTCCAAGGAGTTTGGATTGCTGGTGGAGCTGTTGTGCCATCAGATTTCCCAAGAAGATTGATGGATATTGACTGTGATAACAGATTGCTTCAAATGCCTTGCATTGTTCATGTCAGAAATAAGTTTTAATTCTTTCCATACCCAAAATACTACCTGAAGCCATGAAAACCCCACTGCACCCCCCACCCCCAAACTCTGAACCACAATTGACTAATCTGGTCTTGTCAAACTTCACAACAATACATTTCAGTGGGAGGGGAAATTTTTCCATGTGGTACAAGATAGAATTAATCTCTGACCTGCAGTTCTAGTTAGCCAAGGAAAGATAATTATGGTGATAAAGTTGTATATTAGCCCTAATTTAGTGAGATATTTTCAACATTGTCCTTAAAATGCATAATAATTCCAAGTTATGACTTTAAAACTACAGACATGTTACAAGGGGCTGCACTCTGCTCTGTCTCCCCAAACTGGGGACTACAATCAAAAACTGCGAACTTAAAATAAATAAACTGAACATGCCTAAGTCTCTGTCTCTACAAGGTCATAATTAAGCAAATTAAGGTCCTAATACTAATGTGGAACCACATTATTGTGCATATGGTCTTCTGACATTAAGATGAGTATTTGTCACAAAATCTATTTATACAGGTGCATGAAACACACGCATTTGAAGGATGCTGCAGCAGCAGGATCTGCCACAACCAGGCACCTCTTGCATTCACCCAACAGCTTCAACAAATGGTCCAGAACCCAGTCAAAGATAAACAATTTCATCCAAAATAACTGCACTAAAACTACTCAAGATCCAACACACCTCCTGAGGTCAGGTCACAAGCAAGAGGCACCATTAGCAGGGCAAAATATGGACGACAGTGCTTTGACCAGCTCAGCTGGCTCTCCCCTCTTGCCTTTTTTTGGTACACAGCAGGTGACCTCTGAGGGAACTTTGCTTTATTCTGTCATTCGGGCCACTTTTCTTTTTGAAATGTCTTCTTCGGAACGGTCAGGTTTTACCTTTATTTCCATGGGGTCATCTGCATCATCTACAGTGAGAAATAAAGAGGGATTAAAGTTTGCAAAGTCTTCTCTGAATTCAGTAAGGTGAAGATACAAAGTATCAGAAAATGCTTCTGTTCATAGGCAACAAGAATAATGGAATCCGAGGATGGATTGGGTTGGAAGGGGCCTTGAAGCTTATTTCATGGCATCCCATGCCATGGGAAGGGACACCTTCCAGATCACACCAAAGGCCATCCAGCTCCTTAGCCCTCACTCTATTCCAACATCTGCTCACCTGTATGAGCTGGTTTTCATACTCAGATGGGTGTTGGGATAACGCTTGGAGTCGGACTCTCAAAATTTTGGCTCTACCTATCTCCAGCAGCACTCCCAACATTTAGTCCCTACTACCACAGGGTTGCTGGAAGAACTGCCAGCATACAGTGGTTATATCTGTACTATTCCAGTGTGTGACCTCCTGGACACATTAATCCATTCCAGGGTTTGGAACAATTAATTCCTTCAGATCAGAGCAATGAAGGAAGGAATAGTTAAGGTTCCCCTCTGCTGCTGCATGTTGGGTTTCTATAATATAGAGAGGCTGCTGTGGCCCACTGTTGAATAAAAAGGTATTTTGTCACTTAAATTCCATTACAGAGCCAGGCTGGGACAGCTGGGATTGTTCAGCCTGGAGAAGAGAAGGCTCTGAGGAGACCTTAGCGATCCTTCCAGTGCCTAAAAGGACTCCAGGAGAGCTAGAGAGGGACGTGGGAAAAGGACCTGGAGGGACAGGACAAGGAGGAATGGCTTCCCATTGCCAGAGGACAGAGTTAGGTGGGATATTGGGACAAAATTGTTCCCTGTGAGGGTGGGGAGGCACTAGCATAGGGTGCCCAGAGAAGCTGTGGCTGCCCCACCCCTGGAAGTGTCCAAGGCCAGGTTGGCCAGGGCTTGGAGCAACCTGGAATAATGGAAGGTGTCCTTGCCCGTGGCAGGGGGAGGAATGAGATGAGCTTTAATGTCCCTTCCCACCCAAACCAAGGTGAGATTCCATGTTTTACTGTGAAGGACTCCTCTGAGCTCAGCACAGGCTCTGGGATTTCAATTTTAAGAGCAGAGGTGTCATAAGTGACGCATTTGTGTGACCTACTTAATTAATTACTTCAGGCTCAGCAGAGTTTGAGTGTTCTAGTCTTATCTGATAACTACCTGCTTGTTATCCATAGGGTTAAATCATGCAGAAAACCATGCCCAGAGGTAAATTTCTTGGAACAACTCACCTTTCCAGAGCTTTGTGCTCAGTGAGAATCTCAGTCATTGCTGAGCAGATCAGGATGATCATGGTACCAAGGACAAACAAGAATGTTCCTGTTTACAAGAGGCTTGGGCAGAGCTGCAGAGATTTCTGCACCTTGTAGACACACCTAGCCAGCCTGGGGCTGGGGCAGGGTCAAGGCAGGTGGAGAAGATCTGGTTTTGGGAAGGCATTTCTGCAGCAGGCAGGAGGATGCTCCAAGGGAAGAGGGAAGGAAGAAAAGGCTCGCACTCTTGTTCTCGCACTTGGGACAGTGTTTTAACAGTAAACAGAAGAGCTGCGCATGATGTTGGTATCCAAAGAGAAAAAGCATCCTGGAAAAGCATCCAAAGCCAAGCCACAGAGCCCTGGGTTCCTGGGGCAGCCTGCGTGTCACAGCACAGGGAACATGGGTGCTGCAGCACCTCTCACCTCTCGTGAGCTGGGCTGTTCTGTGCTGCTCCTCTCTGACCTGTTTCATCAACTCCAGGTTGTGGTCACTGGCTTCCTTGTGGTTCACCATGGGGAAGGGGTAATCCTGACCTGGGCAATGTGAAGACAGAGCCTTTACCATACTCAGCAAGGACATTTTCCCTGGATTTGAAATACTTCCAGCTTTTCTTAAATGGAAGTGCCTAATCCTCTCCATCAAAGAGAAGAGCTCCCACTTTGACATAAGAACTTTCAATGATGTGTTAGGGCAGGAGTTAAAGCACAAGATGTTCTGATACTATTTAAAGCAGCCAAGCATGCAAGATGGGTAAATTCAAAGGCAAAAGCATGGAGTGATTCAAGAGTTTTAGGACAAAGTTGAGGCAAAAATATATACTGTGAAATGAGACTCCAATAAAAAAATGTTAATGGAGAATAAACAGAAGGAAGGTTGTTAGATTTATCCATTTTCAGAAGATAAATGGCTTATGTTGTGTGATGCTTCCATCTCATATACATTTATTTTGGATAGTTAGCAGCAATCCTTAGCAAGGAATGTGAATTAATTACCTATGATACATCCTGCTTGCTTCTGCTCCTCTTCAGGTGCTGTCCAGGGCTCGTAGATATACTTGGAGGAAAAGTTCTTTAGTATAGGCAAGTATTTCCTACAAAACAGGGATAATAGGGGGGTTTATAAACCTGCAGGCAAATATTCATACATTCAGAGAAGTGTAAATCAACCTGTGCCATGTTAATATTGATATTACAATCCATGGGAAAGTTCTGATTCACTCTCCAAAAAAAAATTGGGTTTATGTTCTCAAAACTCCATAGGTGGTATCTTCCAAAAGTTAACTTTACAGCATAGAATAAATGGGGTGATTTAAACAGTACATCAGTTTTCATTTCCTCCAAAATACGTTTTTAACATTTTCACTGACATTTCATCCTAAACATTAATAAATTTTAAAAACAAACTAATTTTAAAAAATTGTTGCAGATTGGTAAAGTCATGCCTCAGCACAGGCTTCTCCCTGGCAATACCCAAATCTAGACAGGATGGGAGGAAGATGTGTGGAAATGGAGCTGTTTGCTCAACATTAAGTTAGCCCAGGAAACCCTTGGAGAGAGCCCATCAGCCCATTATGGAGTGTTGCCCTGTTCTTGTACCATTTTTCTCAGCTTTCTGATATGTTTACATATTTGGAGTCAGATTCTCAGAGTTCTCACGCATTTTCACGTAAACAAAAGAATGTTTATCTAAACATTCTCTTGTTGTTGACATTCCTCTCTTGTGGAGGAGAATCTTGATGGACTTCTAGTTTGACCAGTGTGGTTGGAGAGGTGGGAACCTCATCCTGCAATCCATGGTCATTGTCCAAAATCTATACATAAACTGAAGTAACAAAATAAACTGCCCCTTTTCTTCCGTTCCTGACCTGATGGCGTGCATGTGTTCATTGTGTGTCCTATAGTGACAATGGTGAGACAACGAAGTGAGATTGAAGCAAAGAGGACTCAGAGTGGAAAATAAAACCTGCGTGTGTGCAACTAAAGGATGGCAGGGTTAGATGGGATATTGAGATATTCCCCCTTCTGTGGGTGGTGAGGCCCTGGCACAGATTACCCAGAGGAGCTGTGGCTGCCCCATCCTTGTAATTGTCCATGGCCAGGCTTAAAGAAACCTTAGGATAGTCGAAAGGTGTCCCTGCCCATGGTAGGGAGTGGAACTAGATGAGGTTTAAGGTCCCTTCCAAGTACATCCCAGAATTCTATGAAAAGCAAGAAACAAAGTGCAGACTGGAGCATGGAAGCTGTGGGAAGTTCTAGTCAAATCCTTTAGAAAGTGAAGCCAGCCAGGTGATGAAACACGGTGCTAGAGGCAACAAGTGCTCACAGGCAAGCCCTGCTCAGCCATCACTTGGAACGACAGGTATCTCTCTGCTTCTCCATGCCTCAGTTTCCTCATGTGTTCAACAAAACCATTGCTATGAGCCCTGTTTAACAGGTGTGTGTGTTTCAAACAGATCCAGTTCATCAGCTCCTGCTGTCAGAGGAGCTTGGGAAGCTTTCAGGGAGATGGTGGAGTGGGGTGTCCCCTGACCTGATGTAGTCGCCATGGGGGTCTGTGCGCTTCCCAAAGTGGACAGGGCAGAAGATCCGTGTGTACTGGTGGAAGAAGGCACTGGCTGACAGCCACATCCAGTTCCCAGCATTGATGCTGTAGTCAGCATCTAAAAGCAGCTCTTCAAACACCTGCACATCAGGGATGGGAAGAGAGAGAAACACCCCTGAAATGGCTACACTGCAAAAACTAGACAAAACCAGGCTGGGAGGTGAAGGGTGGGGGTTGCTGCTGGGAAAGCACAGCACTGTGCGGCCTGGGCTGCCTCCTCATAGACCCACCAGAAATCAGACAGAAGGAAGACAGCAATCTGTCTGTCTTCCTTCCACAGACAGAAGGAAGACAGCAATCCAGAAACTCTGGGTTTGGGGCCCGCTACAGACTGAGCATGTCTTCACCAGTATTCTTGTTATCTGAAAATCATGAGGATTTGGGCAACAGAATGACCTCTCACCCCTGCACTGACTGACAAAGAGATTCCATAAACCCTGAAATCCACAGGAAGGGGCAGAACTAAACCCTGCTCTGCAGAACCCTCTACTGCTAGACTCTGGCTGTGCAGGGTTTCTCAGGGCCAGGCAGAACAGAGGAAAATAAAAGCCAGCAGTGAACCTTCATTCCCTCTTCCCAGCTGATCCAAAGGTGCCCCCGTGTCAGGAAACAGGCGACAGCATGCCGAGCCAGGTGATGGATCCAGCCTTCCTGGCGCAGCTGGGTCATAATGGCATCGATCCACGGGAACCCTGTCTGTGCCTGCAGCAGAACAGGAACATCAGCTCTCCCCTCATACACTGCTTTCACAGATGGTTTGGGTGAGAAGGGACCTTAAAGGTCATTTCACGCCACCTTCTGCCATGGGCAGGGACACCTTCCACTATCCCAGGTTGCTCCAAGCCCTGTTCAACCTGGCATTGGACACTTCCAGGGATGGGGCAGCCACAGCTTCTCTGGGCCAGGGCCTCACCACCCTCACAGAGAAGAATTCTGTCCCAACATCCCACCTAACCCTGCACTCTGTCAGTTGGAAGCCATTCCCCCTTATCCTGTGACTGTATCCCTTTTCCAAAATCCCTCTCCAGCTTTCCTGGAGTCCCTTTACGCACTGGAAGGGTCTCTAAGGTCTCCTCAGAGCCTTCTCTTCTCCAGGCTGAATATTCCCAGCTCTCACAGCCTGTCACACCACTGCAAGACCCCTCAAAGAACCAGCTGGGATCAATCAAGGGAAGAGGAAAGCTCCAACCTCCAATGCAGCTGCTGTGGCAATGCACCTCATTACCGTTTTCCATTTGTGGAGCCTCTCTGCATCCTTGTACCAGCAGATCTGGAGGCAGATGGGGTTCCCAGCCATCTGGGTGAAGTTGGGGGTTGCTGATGCTACCGTATAGAAGAATTCCCTCCACAACAGCTGCCCTTGGAGTGACACTGGTGGCAGAGAGTGGTGCTTTGCCTGCAAAAGACACAAGGTGACAGCTTCAGTTCATACATATCATTGCAGCCTCACTCATTTTGTGGCTGTTAGGCCTATAAAATAAAGATTAATATGACTACAATACTGATATCAAGGCACTTTAGTCAAGGCAAGGAAATCAAAGATCTGAGGCAATGCTGCCTGGCCCAAAGCAAAGCCAAACTGCCAGACCTCAGTGCTACATCAAACATTCTCCATCTACCTTCCAAAAGAGTGTCACACTGGGATTTCTTACACTAAGCATGTGTTTATTTATTAACGTTAAGTGAATTCAGATGGCTCAGGCATGTCTCAAAAGATAATCTTAAAATAGAGGTAAAGGAGGAGTTTGGTCTTCTTGGGTTGGTTTCAAGCTCACTTTTTCTTAAGAGTAAAACAATATTTCAGAAAGTGGCTTTGGTTTATGCTACAATTAAAACTTGTCGAAGACAAAACCGGTTGATTTCCAGAAACAAAACTGCATAAACCAATCAAAAACTTCCCTTAACCACCAGACAGAAAAACAAACAAAATCCTTTAATTTTAGGAAGGTTTTCCTGGGCTTCCATGCTGATCCTGGGCCTGATTGCTCCCTAGTCATAGAACCATGATTTGGGTTGGAAGAGACCTTAAAGGCCACTTCACTCCACCCACTGTCGTGGGCAGGGACACCTTCCACTATCCCAGGTTGCTCCAAGCTCTGTTCAACCTGGCCTTGGACACTTCCAGGGATGGGGCAACCTGGGCCAGGGCCTCACCACCCTCACAGGGAAGAATTTCTTCCAGACATCTACTCCCAACCTGCTCTCTTTCAGTTTGAAGCCATTTCCCCTTGTCCTGTCACTACAGTCCCGATGAAAATATGAATATCCTGTTTCTAAAACTTAATTGGAAAGAGCTGCAGATATTCACAGGTGTTGCACACAACGTGAAGCCGCTCCAGATTTCATTGGACACTGTGAAAAGACATTTACAAGGCAGCATTTTTTGATGCACCAGGTCTTTACCAAGACAATCCGAGTGTTAAATCTTGCCTTCCATGCCACACATGTCACAGTTTTGGATTTGCTTACTTAGGACCAATTATTTTCTTACCTGAGCATAAATGTTTGACAACCTATAAAAAAATGTCCGAACTGACAGACAGCCCATACTGAAATATGGGCTCAGGCCTGTGGTGCTTGGAAGCAGCGAGTTTGGGATTGTCCTTGGTTTAGCAAAACTTGTCACCCAGCCCTGAAATAAAAACAGAAATTTGGGTTCAGGCAACACAAGACAACACATTTCCAGTAATAAGCAGAGGAAAGCTCTGGGAACTGGCTTCACTCTCACAGGGGCTTGTTTGATATTGTGCCTGGAAAACACTCCCGCTTCCCAGAAATCAAGGAGAACAAAACCCGAGCCCAAGCTGCCACCCTTCTCCAAGCCAAGCTGGATACTGATCTCAGCCCACCTGGAGCCATCACCACACCGTGTTCCATCAGGGCTGACCTGGTCAGTTAAGTGTTGCTCCAGGCGCTGCAGCCCCTCGGTCTCTCCTCCTTTCCAAGGGGAAAGGCTCTCTGGGGAAATCTTCAAATCCACAGGAAGAGGCACCCTGTAACACTCAGCCAGACCCGGGTCAGGGGCCCTACATCTCCTGAGGTAAGAGAGAAAACTCTTTGAGAGGAGCAACAGGAGCCAGGAGAAGGAGGCAGCTCCTGTCCATGGCACACACCAAGCCTCCTCTATCACAGTCCAACCAGAGCACAGGGAATGAAAGCACAGCGAGAAATCTCAGGCTCTCCTCTCCTGGGGGAGAAGAGTTCATCCTGCAATTGCTCCAGGGAATTCTAGCCTGAACTGCAGGAACAGTCCTGCCAAGTTACAGTGTTCAGTCAGCTGCACCCACAGCTCAGACCCCTTTTAGTTCCCATGCCCTACACAAGGTTTAGAGGCAGCTTCTCCCCAATTGCTCCCAGCTGTCACATCCATCCCTAGAAGGGAACTAAGAGCCTCCTCAGACCCTAAACCCAATTATGGTGCTGCCTCCAAAGGCTGCTCCAGCTCCTGTGCCCCTGAGGAGAAGTCGCTCTAGAGAGGTTTCACAGAATCCCAGGCTGGTTTGGGTTGGAAGGGACCTTAAAGGTCATTTCACTTCACCTTCTGCCATGGGCAGGGACACCTTCCACTATCCCAGGTTGCTCCAAGCCCTGGCCAACCTGGCCTTGGACACTTCCAGGCATGGGGCAGCCACAGCTTCTCTGGGCAACCTGGGCCAGAGCCTCACCACCCTCACAGGGAAGAATTCTGTCCCAACATCTAATCCAAACCTTGTCTCTTCCAGTTTCATAGGGAAGGAGACAGATGAGCTTCCTGGGCATCTCCTAACCAAGGTGGGGGCTCCTCAAGCCCACACCCCTCAGCAGCACCCCCACATCTCCTCAGCCACTGAGGCTTCCCAAGGCCTCTACCCCCCACATGGCTGGAAGAGCATCAGTTTCGGTTTTTCTTCTCCACTGTAAAACACAGATGAAGAGGCCCAAGGAAGTGCTGGTTTCACCCAGATTGCTCACAACCCATGAACGAACTCAGACATCAACAGATCTTTGTATTTACCTGGACAAACCTGAGCTCAGCCCTACTGCAGACACCTACAGAGGTGGGGCCAGTGCAACTCTCAGAGCACTGATATAGCTCAGGCCTGCTGGGAAGCATGTAAACCACTTATCTCTCATCGCCATTAATTTTAAAACTCCAAACAAACAAATTAGGCAAGAAAGAGGAAAAAAAACTGTACTATTAAAAAACATAGGAACTTATATATCCCACTACTTACATGAGTCTTGCCATCAGACTATCTGAGGACAACATTCAGGAATTAACAGGACTCTCTCAAGATGGGAAGATCCAAGCCTGGGTTGGTGGCACTGAGCTGAGGCCATGCAGGAGGCATCTGACATTGAATCTCTGCAGTCCCATTCCAGCTCTCTCCTGCCCCAGTCTTACCACCCTTTGGATCACTGATCTCTCCTCATGCAGAGCTAAACACAAGACATTCTTCACTCTGAGCTTCTTTTTAAGTCCTGGGAGACACGAGCTCAGTCCCTCTTTCCCATATAGCAGAGAGGATGAGAGATTTAAAGCCAGGAGAGAACAGTAGGATTTTTCCACTGAACTTCCTGTGTAAAACAAACTATAGTGGTTCATCCAATTCCTGTCCAAAATCTTGAGAGGAATTCAGAGCATGCCTTTGAGTAAATTCCCCAGGCTTTCCTCTGTAGGAGTCTGCAATCTCTTAAAAGCTTTTCTCAAGGTGCCTTGCAAAAGCTTAGGGGAGCTTTTATGGAATCACAGAATCATTAAGGTTGGAAAAGACCTTTAAACATTGAATCCAAACATTATTTTGTGAGGTGTCCCACACAGTGGGAAATTTGCTGCACAAATATCAAAAGAGATGAGTATCAGACCATTCCACCATCTGCTCTCCCCTCCCAACAAGAGTCACATCCCCTGTACATAGAATCAATAACCATCCATGCACAGAAATAACAAAAAAAAAAAA
>VZUA01024005.1:56810-76538 GCA_013401035.1 Horornis vulcanius | reverse complement strand
TTTTTTTTTGGTGAATACTCTGACACAGTTTGATATAAAAGTGTAAGCCATTTACAGAAAACTCTTTATGGAATTTTTATCCTATTCCATTCCCGGGAGCTAAATTTATATCCCGCATTAGCTATCATAGCACTAGAGTATTAGTCTTCTTGCAAGCAGTTCAGGGCAGTCTGAGGGCCCTATCACTCTCTACCACTCACATACACAGGCATTATGGGTTTATCTCATCTTCTGCAGCAAGTACTAGGCCCAATTCATTCCTTTAGGCTACTTTACTAATAACTTATTCCTTATCAGGGCCTCTCCACCTCAGCTTGTGATCAAAGACCCAATTAATGGAATGGAGAAAGGTGAAGCATTCAAATAATGGAGACAGCTGTTTTTCTCTGTTAGAGAAAATCCATTTGTATTGTTATCACAAGCTCCAAGTTCTGCAGCTTCTGTTTAATTCAGTCTCCCTCTATTTCTGCTGATGATAAAAAGTCACAATGAACTCAGAAGAGAATGGCAGAAATATCACTGTGTTTCAACTCAGCCTGGGTGTTATCAACTTGAAAGTGAAAATACAAGCAGATAAGGAGAGGAAATGTCCAACAAAGACCATATCAAATTTTCAAAAATTGTGCTTTCATGCAGCATTCTTCAGTCACCCTTCTGAATGTTTTTGAGATCCTGACATATGCTCCCTTATGTTGGCTACTTGAATCGGAGTACAAAGAGTGAGATAATATCATGTGTCCCACCTCAACTAAAAAGTAATTAAAGAGGAAGAGGAGTCACAATTGACTGGCATTGTCAGTGACCTGCAGTTTGTTCTGAGCCTTGGTTTCCAGGACCCCACAGATGATCTGGGTGTTTATGTCACCATCATAGGTGAATGAGGTTAGTTTTTTATCTGATGGTAAAGGGCCATGCCAAGCCATGCCCAGGCCTGGTGCAAAACTTTCTCCTTAACAATCTCCTAGGTGCAAATCTGCCCAGACTATCACAAATGAACCTACACATTCTATGTTACAGCAGTTCATTTCATAGTCATGTAAAGGCCACATTACCATTCTCTTCCTCACCCCTTTGTAATCATGTTGTCACACTGTCACATACAGGGATGTACATGGGCAGAACACTGTGATTACACTTAATTGAATGACAGGAGACTTGCAAGTTTGAAGTACAATAGTGAATACCAATTATGCATCCTTAAAAATGATGCTATGCAAAAGGAAGCTGGAGGATGCACCTACTCAATTCACTCTGTATGTATGAGTGTGCAAGGAGCACCCTGCTCCATTTCACAGAAGCTGTTACTGCTTTTCTTATATGCAAACCAAATGTTATTTAGAGATTGCTAGGCTATTCACATGCTGTGGGGGATGGTCTGGAGGTTTTTTTGATTACTTGGGAAACCTTTGGATTTGTTGTTTCAGCACCAAAATGAAGACTAAAAAATGCTACGTTTCAGTTCTTGTCTGAATATGGACAATGAGCACAACAAACAGGCACAAAGCTGCAGTGTATGCCATGAGTTAAGACAGAGAAGCCTTTCCCAGGCTGGCTGTTCACAGGGGATCACAGAATCTGTGTTAGGCTGAATAAGGAAAAATACATTATGCATTTGCATGTATGATGAACATTTTAAAAAGGACTGTGTGGAAACGAAGAATGATTCATAATAAACATGGAATGGTGAACATTTCATACACAGCTGTAGCTTTTGAGTCTGCATAGACACCAAGCATTACCATTTTAACATGGAAGTTTCANCAGGAGTTTATCTTATCTTCCCTCTCTGTTATTAAACTCATATCCAACAAATAAAGAAAATAGAAAACCGCACTTAAAACAATATCATGTATAAAGTCTACAACTATAAATAAATTCCAATTTGAATTATAAAACTTATGGATACAAATATAATTTTATGTATGTCTGTTGTATTGAAAATACAAAGAATGATGAAAACTGACATTAGGGTCTTTCACCAGGAATAAATACATAATTCTGCCCCACCTGTAGACGTTGCTGTTATAATACACCAAAAGGGAGTGCAGCTGTGAAGTCTTTCTTTTTCCCCATGTTTCAGCAGCCTCTGTACAATGAAACCAGTCTTGAGGAATTATTCAAGGGTCTGAGGAAAATCTTAATGTAAGTGTATTTCTCATAAAGGTAAATCAGAATCACATGTACTGGGTAATCTTAGGGTGGTCCTGTAAGATGTGAAGTGCCTTAGGGGTGGCCTCTTGCATTGGTGTCCCTAGATAATAAAACACAGCCCATGGCACTGAATGGAACAATTGTAAATGAAAATTATGCAACCTGCATCTAGGTCCCACCACAGCTCCTGTAACTAAACAAGAAATAAGACTGCTAAACAAGCAATCCTAGCAAGAAAGGTTCAGGGGAACCAAAGACCTGAAAATTTTCCAGTAGTCCACTCTCCTGGATTCTAAGGGGAGTGAGAAGGATGATCTTATTCTAACCAAAGTTTAGAAGAAAGGCAAGTAAACACTTCTCCACTCTCAGGTAAAGCACTACACCTGTTGGCTTCTGGAAGAATTTTTCTCATGATTAATAGAGTAGATGAGCTTCTAGGGTGAAATATTCTCTCTACGTTGAATATATACAAATATTTATGTATTCTTAATACAGTTTTTCTGGTTCAGTCTAAAGATTATACTATCTAGCCAATTTCTTTAAAGACATTTTAAGAGAGAAGAATAATTCTATTTTTTTGCTAGCTAGTGAATCTTCATGTATCCATCTTTTTCCTGTGAAACATGTTCTTTTTTTTTGTCTGCACTGCTGCAGCATAGCTTGACAATGAACTGTGGCTCAGGCAGTGAGATGGTTTGCCCCACTTAGGAGGAGGTCCTGTCTCCTCCTCCAGCATTGCTCAGTCAGGCTGAGCTGAAGGATTGCTACTCTCAGACAAACCAGATAAACAAAGATTTCTCTCTCCTCCAAGAGCATCTGGAAATAATGCAGTCAAGTTAATGGGGTTACACTAATATACAACTAATAGCAAGAAAAGATATAAGCCTGGGGTTATACACTCAGATTGGGCAACCTATCAGCCAAAGAAAAGCCTTCATGAAAACTTCTGATGGGAATTTATTTTCCAAATGCCCATTTACAATTTTATAGCAACAACTTTGGCTGGCTTCTGCACTCATTTCCACTCCTGTGGCTGCAGCAGCCTCTGTGTATTTACAGCAGAGGTAGCACAATGTGACCTTTGTCTTTTCCAGAATTTGGCCAAGAAGCTTGTGCAGCTGCAAATGGATCCAGGTGCTGAGGCCAACAGCCAGGAGTGGCTTGGACATCAATGGAAGGGGCAGCCTTCACACCTGGTCACCTGAGCTCTCAGGGAAAGCAAACATACATTGCCCCACCCGGCACCCCTCTTCCCACCTCTGTGCTCAGAACCCTCAAGGAATATTTTTTTCTAGAATTGCCCTTCTCTGATTTTGTGTATTACCTTCAGTGATTTCTATGTGGGGAGTTAAAACTGAAGAGCTGGAGTAGAGCTCTTGTTTGAAGAATATTCTCCAGTAGCTTGGATGTTATAAGCTCCTGTTGTTCTCAAATCAAACTTTACTGTACTATTAGGAGAATCCTAGTCTGTGAATTGTGAAACACAGGAGCTGCCACAATAAAAACCCAACATTTGATAAACAATGTAACTTTTCATTGGCTAGCTGGTACTACTATATTTGTTCTTCTGCAAGAAGCAAATTATTCAAGTGTATGATACTTGGATAATACTCTGCAGTTTTGAGCCCCCTTGTAATTCAATAAATGAAATTAAATCTCAAAATCCATCTCTGAAAAAATATCATATCCATAATATATTAACTTCTCTGTGAACTTATGAACCATGCTGAGCTTTTTCTTTGGATTACAAGAAGATGTAATCAAAAAGCCAAGACTGAGCAAAAAGATCTATTATTGGAAAGTTATAAGTGTATTGAGACTTTTTAATAGGAATGTTGGGACTACCATAAGAATTATAGGCATGGGTCTGATAAATGAAGAGTGTTCAGGAGTTTACAGCTGGATTTTTTTCCTTCTTTCTTTGCACTGCTGCTTACACCTAGTCTATGAGGAATAAAAGTAAAGCAGATTAAGAAAATAAATATCAGCTTAAAATATCAAGTCTTGAAATAATATTCAGCTCTGCTCTAGCTCTTCACAGACTAATTTCATACTTCAAAAATGCTAAAAGTCTTGGTTGGATGTACGATTGTGAAAACTCAGGTATTTGGGTGTTTGTTTGCTAAGTTTTATAGTAAAATATCACCAGTTTAACTTCACATAAGGACTCACTTCTGAAAGGCAAAAATCATCCTGGGGGAATCAAGTGGCCTTAGCTCCAATTCAAGCAGTTACAGTGGAGGGCTGGATAGTCTCACACCTTTTCCCACTAAGACCTTTGCCAAAGTCTCTAGAAACCCCATACTTTTTCCAGTGCCACTGTCCTCCTGTAAGCACAGTCTAAGAGCTAGCTTGTCCCTTAAGAATTCAGTTTTATGGGTTTTCATTGGGCTCAAAGCACCAGAAGCCTTAAGAGATTTTTACTTCCTGTCCACAAATGGCAGACAAATGAGGTTAAACAGTAGCAAGACTCTGCCAGTCAGAGTGCTACTTTCATGTTCTTCCTCCCCCACAAGGCATTGGAAAGATGGAGACCAAGTATGGAAATGGACTGTACCTGAGACAAGGTTTATACAGTGGGAATTCTGTAGCCTTTATAAAACACCTGGCATGCAAAATTGATAATGTTTCAGTCTGGCGCTTAAATCCATCCCTATGCCTGTCTTCATTCATCAGCACCTCCTCATCAAGAAGTTTTATGAAATATTCCATTTTTTCCTTCTTTGGGTAATCTTTTTGACTTGTGCTTTTAATATTTAATAATTACCCACACATGATTTAACCCTGCTACAAATGAGATTTCAAGTCAGCATCTGCTCCAACTTCATGTTACTCAGAGACTTCAAGTTACTGATGACATACATATGTGACTTGTTTTGCCAAGTCTGCATACTCCAACAGCACAGCTTCAGAAGTAACTTCCACTCCCTCCCTTCTCTCTCCTTCTCACGTCTTTGTTCACAACATATTCAGTCCTTTCCCTAATTCTTTTTCTTGTTCAGGCACCAAAAATAACTTTTATAGCTTGGTAACAAATTTTATATCCAGGCCAGCAGTTTGAGATAAATGATGCTTTTTGATTATTATTATTACTGTTGTCTTAAGACCCAAAGATAAGATGGACGTTACATTCATGGAAAATATTGGATAAAATTCTGCTCCCATTGAAATCACTGGAATTTTCAGCACTGGCTTCAGTTAGGACAGGCTTTCCTCACCATCTTTGTCACAGGCTGGACAATATTGAAATCTGGTTTTCTGAAACTAACTTCTTTTATTTCCTTGTTTTCTCTTATTCAAAGCAGAGTATTAAAACAATTCACCAAGGAGCCCCCAGACACAAGGATAGTGAAAGGTGAATCTGTCTTAAGTGGCAAGAGGAATTTCCCTGATATTGCCCATCGACTACACACAAAGAACAAGCCTTAGGTGAATCAGTCATTCCTGTACTTTGTTTGACTGGTGATACAGACCATAAAATCTGAGATAATTTGGGGGGCAAATCCTCTTTTCTATCTTCTTCCACAGAAAGGAAAAGCATACTTGGTATTGCTCTCCAGTTTTCCAAAAGTATCTCCCAAAACACAAGACGTGTCAAGTGGTTAATACCTTTTGAACTTTCCTTTGAGCTTTCCTCTGTGGTTAGGGCCCTCTGAGCCTGCAACATAGCAGCTGACAGTGATTAAGTTTCTGTATGCACACACAGTTCAAACTGCACTTAGAAAAGCCACATTTGGTCATTGTTTACTTAAGTTTGCAGCAACAAATACAGATGCATGGATTTGAATGTACACCTGGCATTAATCAGCTGCTGCTATTTCACAGCTGCCTCCAAGCAAGGCAAAATGCTGGAGTGGAAACAGAGTTTCAGAATAACCAGAAACCTTTAAGGGACTCACATGGAGGAGGGGGAGCCTCCCTTACAAAATTTGCTTCCAGCTTGTTTCAGCCTTTGGATTTTTTTTTTTTCTGAGTTAAATCACTCTTTATATGAAGAGATCCACAGTTTTTCAGCTGAAGAGTGTGTATATATATGTATGTATGTGCATATATATGCTTCAAGAATATGCACAGACTCTGTCTAAAACTGGACAGGGTCCACACTTGCTATAACCAGGGGCCAAGGAGAGCTGAAAAGGCAAAGAGCAGTCTCACACTACACAAAGTGGTGCCCTTCTTTTCTAACACATTCTGGGAGATTTCCAGTACTTTCATCACTCAACCCAGATATAACAGATCAGAGAGGGTTAAAAAAAGTTCTAATCCCTATCACAAAATCATTTGAATTCAATCTCATCTCTTTCTGTTGTTGAGGAGGAGGGACAGCTGATTCTGAGGACAGGAGGGCAGGGTTGCTGGCAGAGCCAGTGCCAGCTGCTGCGGGGAGATGANGGAGGAGGGGGAGCCTCCCTTACAAAATTTGCTTCCAGCTTGTTTCAGCCTTTGGATTTTTTTTTTTTCTGAGTTAAATCACTCTTTATATGAAGAGATCCACAGTTTTTCAGCTGAAGAGTGTGTATATATATGTATGTATGTGCATATATATGCTTCAAGAATATGCACAGACTCTGTCTAAAACTGGACAGGGTCCACACTTGCTATAACCAGGGGCCAAGGAGAGCTGAAAAGGCAAAGAGCAGTCTCACACTACACAAAGTGGTGCCCTTCTTTTCTAACACATTTTGGGAGATTTCCAGTGCTGAAGGTGTAATACTACTTTCATCACTCAACCCAGACATAACAGATCAGAGAGGGTTAAAAAAAGTTCTAATTCCTATCACAAAATCATTTGAATTCAATCTCATCTCTTTCTGTTGTTGAGGAGGAGGGACAGCTGATTCTGAGGACAGGAGGGCAGGGTTGCTGGCAGAGCCAGTGCCAGCTGCTGCGGGGAGATGAGCAGGTGCCCCAGCAGCCTAGGAGAGGCCATCCACCCATNTCCATCCATCCATCCATCCACCCATCCATCCATACACACATCCAACCTCCCACTCATCCACCCTCCATCCATCCACCCGTCTGTCCATCCATCCACCCACCTATCCCTCCCTCCATCCATCCATCCCCCATCCCATGGCACCAACATAGCAGGCTGCAGACTAAGTGGGTCACTTGTTGCAGGCACGTGCTGCCTGGGCTCACAGCATCTCCCCAGCCTGCCTGCCTCTGCCAGATGGAGTTTAGGATGTTTGGCTCTCAGCTGCAAGCCTCAGTGGGGACTTCCCACCTTTGCAATGTCTTTCTCTCTCAGCCATGAAATATTCCTGTGCTGAGTTCAGCAGAAGCACTCAGGCTAAGAAGGTCCTTCCTCCAGGACAGACCCTTCCTCCTAGAAAATCATTCTCTCCGGGTATAAAGCAGCCAGTTTGTTTGGTTTTTAAGTTTTGAAAGGTGTTGCAACACCAGGCATATCTGAGGGGGCAGTGCTGAGGATTTCAGGCTCATTAGGCAACAGCAGTTGTTGTTCATCAGCTGCATAAAGTATTGGTAGCATGTAAAGGAGGGAAAACAAGCATTCGTCAGTGACAGCTTTCACTAACCAGGTCTGACATACACATTTATCTGTTCTCTGCTTACATGGTGAACAATGTGTGAGTTTTGATGAATTTACAATATTTCTGACAAATAGCTAGGAAATGAAAACTGAATTTACAAAGACAATAAAAAACAAGAAACACAATTCAGTTCCTGAAGATCTTCAACCTGAGGTTGCAGAGGATAAATGCAAGTCAAGCCAGTTATATGTATATCAATTATTGGGTGTATTTCTCTCATCCAAGATTATGCATAATTTACCCAGTTCTCTACATCTAGATTATAATCTGGATAGATTATATCTTCTAGATACATAAAAATAGATGATTCTTCTTTGCATTTCATTATATGATTATTCTATACTTTAATTCTTTATTTTTTGTCTGCTAGAAAAGCCTATAACTTTCAGAAGTAGAGCAATAGATAATTACTGCATAGATAATTTAACTCAAGGGAAAATCCTCCATTCCTCTGCCTCTTGAGGGGTGCCTACACTGCAAGCACCAAATGGACTGCAACATGGGTAGGTAAATGCAAATTCACAGAATCATGGAATCACAGAATGGGTCAAGTTGGAAGGGACCACAGAGGGTCATCTGGTCCAACCCCTCTGCTCAGCATCCCAGAGCACATGGCACAGAATTACATGCAGACAATTCCTTAATATCTCCAAAGACAGAGACTACACAACCTCTCTGGGCAATTTGTTCCTGTGCTCCATCACTTGCACAGTGAAGAAATCCTTTTTCATGAACGTCCTGTGCATCAGTTTCTCCCATTTCCTCTTGCTGGCACCACTGAGAGGGGCCTGACTCCATCCTCTTGATATCCTCTCTTCAGATACTGATAGACATTGATGGGATCCCCTCTCAGTCATCTCTTCTCAAGGCTGAACAGGCCCAGGTCCCTCAGCCTGTCCCTGCTGGAGAGATGCTCCCTTAAACATCTTTGTTAACCTCCTCTGAACCCATTTGAGGACCTCCAGCCATTTAATACAGAATACCTTCTATGTTTTTAGATAGCAGATGATTCAATCTTTTCCCTGCCATTTTCCAATTACCAACATAAGAGAAATATGTGTCTGTGCACATATTTCTCTTTATGTTGGACTAAGACCTTATGTTGGTCTGAGCATAGACTATGAGAGGACTATTGGTATGAGGAAAACTCAGTTCCATGTGATGCTGTGGGACACTGCTTGTCTTATGGCCCACATTTTGGAAAGATAAATATGCAACAGATATGTGGCTATTTATCTTCACAAATACCTCTTATCTGAAAGGTCTTTTCTGTTTCACTGGATGTGGGATTTTGCATTGCCTGAGAAAACCCCATCTTTCTATCTAAACCTAAGACATTTAAATTCTGTTAGTAATGTTTTAGGTTTTTTTAATTATCCCTTTCTTACCAAAAGACACCTCCTTCCCTGTTCCATGGAGATAGAGGGTGTCCCTCACAAAGAGGCCAAATTTCTCTCTGAGGGTCACTGAAATGTGCTTTACAGCTGAGATAAGCTCTTCTCCTGCATATCTTTATAAATCATTATCTATGTTCATCCATGTGTTGAAATGCTAGTTGGGATTTAAAACTTGTTCAACATATTAAGGGTCAATTGCAGGTCACTGATATGAAAGACTGTTAATTATTAGTATTTGTGACACTGAATTTTACAGACAAAACCATAGATACAGATAAATAACTCCACAATCCTTTGCAAGCACAACAGGAAACTCAGTGTTCATCTTAGTGAATACTTATTGATCTAGGTATTACTGTTCTATTCAGATGGCATATTTGTCTCAATATTCAGAGGTTTTACAATAATGGAAACAGAGTTGCAAAAAACAGATAACTTTAAGCATGAACTTAGAGTTTATCTGTTATCATAAATCATGGAACAAGTTATAGTTTCATGTTGAAAAAAATAAAATGGAAAAGAACGAAAAAATTAATCATATTGGTTAACTTCTGGTATTTGGAATGCATGTACCTCCATCTGCACTAGTCACACCAAGAGCTCTTTATAGATAATAATGGGAAGGTTGGCCTTTTGAATTTAGCAATTGTTCTGATTTTTTTTAGATATTTACTAATGTGTTTTAGAAAGGTATCTTTCTCTCTGCAGGCCATAAAAGTCTAGACAACCAGCTCAAATATCGGCATTTCCACTGCAAACATCTCCTTTTGGCCAGAGAAATATTACCCTTGGAGTTTACACTAGTGTATCTAGTGATCTAAAATGGAGTGTAATGGATAAGAAAGCATCTCTCTGGTCCTTGACCATTTAGCTCCCTGTGCAGAAGCAAACTAGTAACAACAGCTTTATTGCTGTTGATGTTTTTGTAAGTCACCTTTCCTGGTATAACTGTTAACATGCATTTGGAGTACATTATACCTTTGCCATCATTTTCAACTTTTTTCTCCGTGCTTGATGTTTATGCTTCGTCTAAAGAATTTCAGGCTGGTAAGAGGGTCAGGTTCTCAGCTAGGGTCAGCGAATGCAGTGCGTTTTTAAATGCACAGACTCCGATCAGTGTACTTAAGAGCTTCAGTACATCGTTTTGCAATCACGTATCTCAGAAATAATTTATACAATCAATTAAAGAGCATTATCAAGGGATGATTTGACAACTGTTGCCATGCCAACCAATGAAGCAGAAAGCTCCTCAGCGTTTAAAGGCTGCACCTGGTGATAGATATAGCAGATTTTGAGGACTCAGACAGAATCGCAGATGTCCAAAGGTGTGGAGAGAACATGATTTAAAGCTTGATGTTTTTCCATTTTTACTGGCGAAAGGGTGTTGATGGCATGTTGTTCACTTTCTCATTAAAATTCTGTCATTTTTCACAAAGTGTTCTGCATTCAAGGCTGAAAATTGAAGTGAGAATGCACTTTACAGACTGATAAAATATGATAGCAAAATGGATGATGTTCATTTGCAGGCTGAATTAATTAAAAAAAAAAAAAGTTTGTGTCAGTGCATTTATGAAAAGCCCGTTAATCAAACACAACTTTACCAGCCTTAATGGACACATCTTAAACACTCCTGCATTAATATTTAAAATTCCAGTTAGCAAATGGCTCCTAGTGCATTGAGCTAAAAACTAATTAGAATAGGTCATTACAAGAATAAAACAGTACAAGCTGAAAGTACATCTTCTGTTGGCAACAACAGGTTAGTCATTGGCTGCTCAGACATTTGTGCTTACATCTTTACCTATACAGTAGCTCCACTCTTAATCAGAAAGTGAATTCTGCAAAAGTAAGACTTTGTCCTGTCCTCCTAAGTAATTTACATATTCTCAGAGCTGCAGGAATTATGGTTAAAACTTCTGTTCCATGTTAGCTTAGAGGCTGGAGCAGCCTCTTTTTCATACATTTTTATGATTATATCTCAGAATATGAGTTTTGGGTGTGCAGTAGGATACTGCAGATCAGGATACTGCAACTTCTCTGAGACAATTTCTTATGATGAACTTGTTGTGGTCTTGAACACTGGGGCGCTCGCCTTGGCTGAGGTCCTTAGAAATGCAAAGTAAATAAATAATGTGTGTGCAGAGACATCAAGGAATAGTTTCTCATGACAATGGAAAACTTGCATAATACTAAATTTTCACTATAAATATTTTCACATAGAGTGTCCAGAATTTTTCCTGTAAACTATTTCTGGGATGTTCCTCTTGACCCTAATCTAATGAAAACGGTTAGAGAGTGTTCTTGTGTCATAGGTAAACCTATTTCTTTTAATAGCTTTGCTACATAAACTGCTAACTAAATCTTGCTTTAAAATCTGTTACACTCAACTGACTTGATAAAAGAAATAATTGGCTTTGTAAATGATTGGTCTTTTGCTACTTTTCTCTCAATGACAAAATCCTATATCGTCTCTATTTCTCCACTCTGTAAAGACATCAGTTTTGCAAAGTTAGCATCCCCCTCACAAATCAAACATGTAAAAAATGAAATGAAGAAAAACATTCACCTAAATATACAAATACAAAAATGTGTGAAATAGAGCTCCTGGGTCCCAAGTTGTCCCCTGCTGTCATAGATATCTGCATCACCTGCCCCATTTCACAGAGCTGTGGCAGCCTAGCTTTCAGGCTATTTGAGAACCAAACTCCCTTTCTGACTTTAAACAATTCTTAATTTCCCATCTTAATTTATTCACAGATACATTGTGAGACAGGATATTACATGTATTTTCATGATCCATCTTTTGCCATCATTGAACCACACCCCTCATATTCATTAATCTTCAAAACTGACCATGAAAACATATTGCTTGGTGGAATACACCTGCAGGATATTCACCTGGAAACAACATCAGGGACCACAACCATTACTGCACTAAAAAGTACCCTTTTCTTCTGGGTCTTGTGTTTCTGTTTGGGTTTTTATTTGCTTGTTTTGGTCTGTTTGGTTTTTTTGTTTATTTTTCCTCCAATAGATACAAGTCAGTGCCTATTTTGTGTGTAAAGCTAATGCAAAGTAATTGCACATACAAAATTAGGCTATCAAGAAGCAAACAGAGTGTTTCTTTATCTCACAGTAGAAAAAACTATGAGGCTGTGACTCTTATGCAAGCCTATGTACCGACAATATCTCAGTTCTTCTTCTCACAGCCAAATGAGTGAGGACTTGGATAGGTGAGTAAATACATTCAGGTTGATTTGAGAATGTTTTAAACAGAAGTTATCAATCTAATTCTGGTTCCTGTTTCCATGAATTGCACAAATGACTGCTTGCCTAAGCCATTCTACTGGCTTCTGTTGTGTCTCTTTTCATGCTGTTCCAGAACAAGTCCTGCTATTTCAGAACCACCCCTAAAAAAAAAAAATCTTTGTTCATGTTTTAATGCATTCCTTGAGGTCTCAGATCCTTACCTGCCTTCAACAAGGATGGATGGCCCACAGTGCTATTAACAGATGTGGTATCTTGCTGCAGGTTGAAGATGCAAGTTCAAGAGATGCTCCAAAGGTCTGGCACAGCTGTAAGCAGGTACACAGTAATTTGGGATGTGGGTGCAGGTCTAGGTATGTGCTTCCTCTCAGTGGGATTAACTACAGCTGCTTGTTTGTTTCATTCCAATGGGCCATCCTCCATGCATGAACAGAGGGGTGGAGGTATAAAGGAAAATTTGAGGGTTTTTGGGCCAGGAATAAGCTCACAGTTCTCTCCCATCTGCAAGGTTTCAAATCTGCCCCATAGGTTTAGGCTTATGTCCCAGACTTTCCTTAGAGTTGCTCTAACAACAGAGGAAAGGTAAAGAGAAAGCTTCCACATGGTCTTTGGGCAGCAGAGCCTCATTTTCCCCTTCTCTTTTATTGGGAGGAAAAGTAATCCATCATCTCACCAATAATTCAGAGAATGCTGTGAGATCTTGTTGGATATTCATGATTTCTGACTTTGTATGAGGATTTGAGCCTTAAAAGAAGGTTCCCAGTTCCCCCAGGCATGCAGGTCTGCATAGGGAGGCTGGATGCCCTCCTCCCAGTGCAAGTGTCAGGATGGCCCATGCCCTTTTCAGCCTGCTGAGCCCCCAGAAGTTCAGAGACAACCTTACCAGCACTGACTGCCTGTTGCGCACAAGAAGTGAAGCAACTTGAGTGTTTTAGAGTGATTAACTTTGGTAGAAATTATTTCCAGTCTTCACAGTTTGGTCTTTGGAGATGTTACAGCCTCTGTACAAGCCTTTTTCCTGCATTAGGCAGAGGAGTTGACTCAGACAGTTTCCTGGGCTGTAGTGAGTGGCTCTCTAAAATTTGGAAGTATATGTAGGTGTATACATCCACTTTTCATCTACATCATCTCTTTCAATGGTGTTTACTGGCTTTGTTTCACAGCTTATACATTTTTTTTATATATACCTTTATTTGTCCTTATTTTAAATTCCCTTTCTGAACCTCAAATTAACATTCATTTAAAAATTTCAGACCATTCCTGCCTGAGGAGAGAGGTCTGAACAGTGGACTGCAATCTCACTTTTTGTGTTTTCCTAACCCAGAGAAAGATGGTTTATCTGCTGCATGCTAACACGGCTTGAACATCAGTTGGAAAAATTCCCCTTCTGCACCCTATGGCTTAAAGTTTATGTGCTCTCCTCTGCAAGAGACAATGTTAAGTTTGTTCTCATACAGGCACAAGAGGAAAATGAAATATCTGCACTGTCATGAATGACTGTCCTACCTTCTTGGCTGTTCTAGAAAGACAAAGGGATGGAAAGCCAGTGCACCATGATCTTTAAAGCATAATCACAACATCTCCTGTGATTTTTATGGCATGAATTTGTTGCTGAATATGAGGCATACCATAAGAACTTAGTTTCCTACTTGTCTCTTCCTTAGAGCCTTGCTCCTGATGGCTTTCTTGGGTCAAGGAAACAGCTGACCGCTCTGAGCTAACATATAGGAAGTAACCTGTATGCAGGTGCCAAGCCCATGAGGAGCTTCTGCACCAATAGGATCAGCTAGCAGGCCGGCACAATTTCTTGGTCCAAACTTAAAATTTTGGGCTTTCAAATCCTTTGTATATCCTGCTTCACCATCTTACACCCCTACTGGCCTAAACCATGAGTGCCACTTGCTGGCAGAAACAGGCTTGGAGTCATCTGCAAACATTTTCATGTTGTTTGATTTCAGGAGAACTGGGGAAACTAAACATAACATTCTTATTGTTAGTCAGAACTTGGGCTTAAAAGATGCATTGACTTCCAGTTTTCTGAAGATCTTTCAGCTCATCTGTCTTGTTTTTGCATTATGGTATAGAAAATGCATCCACATGCTCACATCTCAAATCAGAGATGGTAACAGCTTACACCATTCCAAGTCTGTCATCATATCTAGCCATACACCAGCATATTCCTTCCTCTTTTTATAAGCTGCACTCCCACAAACAAAATTTTTGTCTAGTCCCCAGTTTCAAAAGGGTAGTGCTGTGTTTCCGCAGAATAATTGTTCAAGACACACAAAAATCTTTGGAGAAAATCATCTAATGAACAATCTTGTCTTGCAATGTAAATACAGAGTTATATTATTATATATGTACTATATAGTGTATATATATATATACACACTGTTAGTTATATTATGTGACAAATTAAAGCAAAGTAAAATAATGCTAATTAACTAAACACCTTCATTTCTGCAACCTAGCACAATATGCACCACAACATATCTCAAAAAAGCTCCCATCATGGGCTGGGTTTGTATTTAAAAGCAGCATATGAAAGGATTCAATTAACGTTCTTATATCTCATCAGTTTCTAATAATTAATATGAGCTGTAAGGGCTTTATGGATTGCTGGTTTGATAATTCAGTAGCAGCTAAAGCAATAGAGGATGTGATGGAAAGATGGCCTTATAGCTGCCTTGTGGAGTGCACTAAATGATTGAACCCGAAGAATAATAGGGATGGAAATTGCTGTGTTCATTCACAGATAATATATGACAGGAGTAAGGCAAGCAGCAAGTTAGCAGATGACTCAGCCAAGCATCTATGACTGAACAAAGTGTGATTCTAACCTTCTGTCATTGAAAATATGTTTAATGGAAACATTATCATTCTGATATATTGCTTGCTAAGATAAGACATGTTTATAGTACAGTTGCCCCGTGATGTTACTATAGGACTAGATTTTGGCACACTTGATCTTGCTGAAATGTACTTGGTCTCAAAATAAATCTACTCCTTGTGGAGCAAGAGACTATTTGAAAAGAGCAAGTGAGCCAAAAGCTGGTCCGAAGTTGGCTGGAGCTAAGCACCACCAGACAAATATAAAGAATCCTATTCGTTTTTTTTAATATGCAAAGAGGAAGATCTCTATAAACACTGAGAGCCACATATAAGGTTCTTCCTTTGTAATAACTCTTTCAACCTATAAGTAGAACACTGGACAATATAATTTATTTTTTTAATTAATAAATATGAATGGCCACATGCCTCAGATGCAGATCAAAGAGGCAGGATGCTGAAGGGATGGACTAAAGTTAGTTGCCTGTTCCCTGCATCTGGGAGAGCTCAGTTTGTAACATTTTTTTCATAGGAGCACTCGGGTGTTCAGCAGCAGAATAGAGTGCAAAGTCTGGAGTGTTGCATTAAAGTAAAACTTGCTGAAGGTAGGGGGAAGAGTATAAAAATGAAGCATGATAATGTCTAGAGCACATTATATATGTATGTTGGTCAGGGATGGCTTGCAGCAACTCTGCAGTACTGTGCAGCAGTGCCCTGCCAACAGAATTCATGCTGAAAACATATGTTCTTCTGCTCAAACCAGCTTTCACTACATCTGGAAACCAAGAGTTAGAGGGGGAGGGGAAAAATAAGGCAGCAGTATATGTAATTCTCTTCTAAGAGAAACCATTCATTTGTTCATGAAAGAAATCATTCTGTTTTTATCACCAACAGAAATTCTCACAAACTTCTTGAATGGATATTTTAAAGCTTGGTGGGAAAACAAACAAAAAAAAGGTAGTGTGAGGGAATGTAGGCAATGGCAGACATTTATGACTTTTTTCCTAAAGTAAAGTCTTGTCTTGATATCAAGAGCAATCTTATTAACAAAAAGTGGAAAACTTGGCAAAAGCATTGTTTAAAATGACTGCAAGACTTGCAAAATCCCCAAAATAACTCTGTTTTGCTGTCAGAAGCCTGGGAAACACAAAACAGATGTTCTGCTGTTACTCAGCCAGATCTCTCTTTGCTATGCAGGCAGCTGTACCACATGTCTTTTCTGAGAAAGAAGGAGTGCTTTCCCTTGGCACTTCTGCATCTTTCTCACTGACCAGGCAGACACTGTCGTCAGATGAAGACAGCTTCTGTCATCCTTCCCCCTACCTAAGTCTGCAGAATCTCCTTGAGACTGAGCAGCTCTGTACTTTGAAAAATAGAAGCATTAGTATAAATTTTGGCAAGCCTTGGCTCCTCGGGCGATTGCTGGGGCTGCTGGAAGTCAGAAGGCACTGCTCACTCTAATGGGTGGTGGCAGCAGAGCTCTCTGTTTGCACCCTGAACAATGCACACATTATTAGAGCTAATGGCAGCTACGTGTACACGTAATAATATAGCCTTGAGACTGCAGCCTGGGAATTCCACAAGAGCAGATTTGGGGTTTTTTGTTCATGGGAGAAAGTATGGTGAGTAAGAGAAAAGTCACTTGAGAGCAGGCTGAGCTCTCCCTGCTGGGTTGCTTAACAAGGGAGGGGTGAGATGAGGGACTTCTGTCTCCAAATGACATTTTGGGTGAATTTAAAACATTATGTTGAACTCTGAATCTTCCATTTCAGAAAATCATAGAATCATAGAATTTTTGGGGTTGGAAGGGGGCCTTGAAGATCATCTAGTTTCACCCCCCTGCTGCCATGGGCAGGGACACCTTCAGCTAGGCCTGGTTGCTTGGAATCCCATCCAACTTGGCCTCAAACACCTCCAGAAATGTGGCAACTACAGCTTCCCTGAGCAACCTGTTCCAGTGCCTCACCACCCTCATAGTAAAGAATTATTTCCGAATATCTAAGCTAAATCTAGTCTCTTTCAATTTGAATCCTTTCCCCCTTGTCCTGTCACTAAATAAATAGTAAATAGTCTCTCTTCTTCTTTCATGCAAAGCACTGGAAGGCCAAAATTGGGTCACTCTGAAGCCTTGTCTTTCTAGGCTGAACAATTGCAATTCTCTCAGCCTTTCCTCACAGGAGATGTGCTCCTTCTGCCCAATCACCTTGGTGGCCTCCTCTGTACCTGTGCTAACAAGTCAGTGTCCTTCCTGTGCTGAGACCCCAGAGCTGATGCAGCACTGCAGCTGGGGTCTCACCAGAGCAGAGCAGAGGGGCAGAATCCCCTCCCTCTGCTGCCCACACAGCTTTGGATGCAGCCCAGGACACGTTTGCCTTTCTGGGCTGTGAGTGCACATTGCTGGGTCATGTCCAACCTCTCATCCACCAGCACCCCAAGTCCTCCTCAGCAGGGCTGCTGTCCCAACCCAGGTGCAGCACCGTGCACGTGGCCTTGTTCAACTGCGTGAGGCATTTGGCTGCTGCCTCACCCTGAAGGCACATGACACCCCCAGCTCAATATTTCAGGATGTTTCTCAGGCAGGGTGATGGGTCACAAATCTGCATAGCAGAAATGAATGTTTCACCCAGGATTCATCGCCCCCTCTCCTCAGCCCTCTCAGAAATGGTTGGTGGTTGTTGGACTCCTCATCCCTATCTTCCATGTGAAAGCGTTTGTTTAAGCATCTTGCTCTTGGCAAGTTGCGTCTGTAAATCCCCAGTGCTCTTCAGCATCTGGGATTTAGCATCCACTCTCTCTGGGGATACTTCCTTGGAAAAACACATGGTTATTTCATGTAGGCAGATTGCTGCCTCGCATCTGGATATCTGTGAGTACCATTCCCAGCCATAAACCTTGGTCAGAGGAGGGAAGTCTGAGAATCTGACCCTAAAACCTGCAAAGAATACTCTGATTCTCCAAAATTATCTGAATATTAATATAATTTATTGATCATTCTGAAAAGACAGGGATGGGGAAGAGAGAAGCCATTTTATATACATGCCCTCAGCTCCTAAATTCACTAGGAGGTGGAGGGATTTAGACCTCTGGCAGTCTCTTAAAATGATTAAGGAAGAAAAGGAGGCTCACTTTGTAGTGGAAGGAGAGCCTTCTAGAGTGAATCACATTAACAGGACACTCTTACAAGGTTTTATTAGCAAAATCACACTAAAATAGAATTGGAAGAAGTGAGGTATTTTAACTATATGAAAAGGAAATAATATAGCAAAAGGGAGATATTCTGTCACTCCTTGAAAGACAGTTGTTGATAAGGAAAAGAGTAAAATCTTTTTCTCCTTAGGTCCTTGTGGAAAGATGGCTGGAGACCCCATGGAAAGATGGCTGGGGGTAAAATCAGAGGAAACTGAGAATTTATATTCACATCCTAACAGGAGTTATAAGAGTACAGAAATATAGGGTAAAATATGGTTGCTGCACTCTGGATGGAATGCAGTTGGCATGCTCCACGATGATTCTCCACACCCAATCTCCAACCAGAAGCTCCTGCTAAGAGGGGAGGAATGGAGGGTGGAGCAAGTGGAGACACCACAGCCTGGCTCTGCAGAAATCTTTGCAGGAAGGAGAACTCAGTTGCAGTTTGCAGCTGAGAAACTGCATAGCACCTGTCAGCCAAGGGAGATAGGAGAAGATGCCTTACTGCTGAGCCAACAGTTGTGCTGAAATCACTCTCCTTGGATAAACCTGGTTCATTATAACCTAATTGTAATATTAACTCACACCTCCATCCCAAAGTTACCTATGTCCAAGGTACAACCACACCTCACTGTGCCTGTACTCTATATTTTATTGTTATCTATATTTTATCTTTAAGAATGAAGCAAGATATACCAATCAGTAACAAAGGTATTTACAACTAGGTGTATTTACACTCAAGATCCACCTAAATATAAAGAAATAGCATAAAAGTAAATCAAGAATAGGGAAAAAGTTATGGAAGATTCCATTGTAACTGCTGGGATCAGCCGACAGGTGAACCTGTTTCTCCCCCATAGAGAGAATGCCTACTGGGTAAGAAGCCTACTCTGTGTGTGCTGAATACATTTATAGGGGATTAGAGCTTGTCTGTGTGTTGCTTTGAATGCTTTTCTGAAGCCAGATACTGCCACTAGCAATCCTCAAACCTTAACCTGTCACAATTTTATACTAATAAATAGTGTTATTCTGTAAAGTGTTGGTGTGAGTCCTTCACTCAGGCAAAGTGGAAGATCCACTGATGGGTCATAAGGTGGGAAAACCACCTTATGCTGAGGGGTGTCCCTTATGCTGTTGGTGTATTTCCCCGAATAAGTCAGTGGAACTGTCCTATCCAGCAGGAGAGTTCAGTGGAGGGTCCCCATAACAGGACACTCACAGACTGCTGGGGCATGAGGGTTTCAGCTTTCCTGGGGTGCTGGCACACAAATCAAACACTAAGGGTTGAGGAAATCTCCCCTATTCATGTGACAACAGAGAAGGAGGCATTGAGATTTAAA
>VZUA01024005.1:35043-43727 GCA_013401035.1 Horornis vulcanius | reverse complement strand
ATTCCTGTCAAAACAAAAGTATCTTCCAAAACTAACTAGCCAGAGACATTTTGTCTTGAATGCCTGAAAATTGGAAGTCAACTGCTGCAAAGGAACTCTGTTGCCATGGCCAAAATGAAGACAGTGATGGTCAGTGGAACCAGAGGTAGCCATCTGACAACTCATCTTACCTGAGATTGTCCAGGATATGATGCAAGGCTGAAATATACTTTGAGGGATGTGTATGGGGTTTCAGCTCATATATAGGGTTTCAGTAACATTGGTTTAGCTGTTCATAGAGAGGGGAGATCTGCAAGGGGCTGCATTTGTGCCCAGCTATAGCTGCTGTTTTCATATCTCTGTTTTCTGGGCAGCTCTGGGGCATCTCAGNAGGAGGATTACCCTGAAAGAGTCTGTGACTTTTCCTTGGTGTTCCCCAGGACTCACTGGCTGCTCACAGAGCTGTAATGAAGGTGAGAACTGAGCGACTGAGAACATCCTAGATATCCTCTGTCTTATATTAAAGCACATATGTATTGTCAGTTTATATTTATGTATTTCATAACATGAATGCATGTGTTTCATTACAGTGTGGAGTGTAATTTTAAGATATTAAGGGAGGTACACCCAGCACAAGTCACAACCCTTCAGATATGCCACAACAGTGTAGAACTTCATCTCCTGAGCCTGGGAGACCTGAGCAGGAGACAAGGGACAGGTGCTCCATCAAGAGAGAGGCACCATCACTGTCTGGACTCATCAGGAGAAACACTATCGAGGCCTCCAGAGTCATGCAAGAGTCTTCACTTAGTGTCCATTTCCCGCATTTCAAAGAGTAATTCTATTTACAAAACAGCAGCTTTTTCTTTCTCTCAATTTTTCTTCAATTCTCCTTAGCTGTGCTCTCTTTCTGGCTTATATTTTAAATGTGCCTTGCCAGCAAGAGCCTTAGCTTCTTTAATTTATTACCTCTGTTTATGGAATATGGATATTGGGCCAACTTTATTTCTTACATTAAGTGAATCAGTGCAAATGCAATCACTTTTGGATATCCACTGTATAAAATAAGCATATTTAGATGATCAAATAAGTGTTCCCATATGCATGTTGGCTGGTATTTCGTGCTGGTATAGCATTCTTATTTTTCTTATGTGGTGTCCTTTGTCTTCTTTCCTTCCCTATTTGACTGTGTTTGGTCAGTTATTCAGGAAAAAAAATTACTTGTACCTTAAAAGAAATACTGTCTATTCAGCATATGGCATTTATAGATCTTCGGAAATTCTTTAGGGAGGCGTGCTTCAGATTAGTGGTCTCTCTCCTTCGGGTATGGTTTTAATTTGTTAGCACTTTAGATCTGTAGTCTTGAGGTAGCTCCATTTTCAGTCAATAAAATGGTTAGTGAAATCAGGGTAAAATATTATAATTGTGTTCTTCAAATCAGATTTTTATGTGGGTTTTTTTCCTCCTGGTATGTAAATCTGTCATCCGGAGAGGAATTTTTCCTGTTTTCTTTTAATCTTTGGTAAATGTGCCAAGAATGATGATTTTAAACATGAATTACCACAGTGACTCAAAGTCAAACTGCTGGTAGGCCATTACCCTGGGATGGGAAGGGAGCAAAAAGCAGCCTGGCTTTGACTCCAGCGTTTCCGACTGAAGTCTGCCACCCTGCCTAGGGCCCTCACCTCTGCTCACAGCACATCACCTCTTTGGGACCCCATGTGCAAGGTGCCAAACCACTCCCAAGGAAAGCCAGACACATTAGTAAAGGCAAAGATGTACTTGAAGCTCAAGGGCTGCTGGCTTTCTGCAAAGCAACAGCTCTCTTGGAGCCAAGCTGGCCTGTCCATTGACCCACCTTTACCCACCAGTGATGCACAGCCAAAGCCCTCAGCTGTGATGCTTTGTGAGAGGAATGAGGGGATGTACAAATGCCACACAAACCTGGGCCAACAGCAGCCAACTGTGGCAACACCACCATGGAAGCAGCTGAAGAAGGAGTCAGCAAAAGGCCTCTCATCTGCCATGGTTACAAACTAAAGTCTATCCAGCAGAAACTTTTGCAAATGGCATTGCCTGTGTGGAACAAATGAGAAGGGCAATTCATCCAGTCCATCCCAGTCCCAAGGCAGACTCCATATCTAGTCAATCAGGTAGACATTTGTAGAGCCTGATCATAATAAACTCCCCTGTCACAGGGATTTCAAACCTTCCCAGGTAGTCCTTACTAGAGCTCCAACATCCTTCCCAGGAAAAAGTTTTTCCCAGGGTGCAACTTAAAGCATTGCTACAACTTCAGCTCATTGTTTTCTCTGCCTTTGCTCACAGACATGGAGAGCAGAATATTCACTTTGTTTTACAGCATATTTTTAGACAATACAATCATGTTTTCGCATTAGTTTTTCCCTGCCTCACACTGAAATACATGGGCATTGCCAGTGGTTGCCTTCCTTTCTTACTTACTAGGAACCTGGCCTCTGTGAGAAGAGCAGCCTGCATGACAGAGACATCACACAGCTTGTGGGACAAACCATAGTGCAAAGACATGGATGACCAAAGAGGCCACTGAAAGGCAGTCTCAGAAACTGTGGGCGTGCAACATGCCAGAACTGTTTCTGTAATAAATAGTCTTTGTGTGTGTGCCTGGATGGAGTGAGCTTGTTTTGGTTTTTTTTGTTATACAAGTGGTGAATTCATTTCTGTCGCTCTTTTGGATTTTCAAATGGATATGCACTTGTTTCTCACCTGTAAAGTATTGATGTAAAAAAAACCTGAGAATCATATTTTGCATCAGGCAGTAGATTCAGTGGTGAATTGTTTTGTAACTTGGCTGTTGTGATTTAGAGATGAACAAACCCTCCCAAAGTGCCCAGGGTGCACTGGGAATGGTTGGCAGAAACCCATCCTCAGAGGACACACAGAGGAAGATGCTTGCCTCTATTGGCACCTCCCCACAGGTAATCAGGGATGCATCCCAGAGCTGGAGCTTGTGATTCCAATCTGAGCCTACTGCAAGAGGATGAATTACAAAATATCTGATGTTTCACACGAGCAAACTCAAAAGCATCATGCTGAGTAAATTATAAACATGCTTAAAAACACAACAGTGAGCAAAAGCAAAAACACAAACTCAAACAGTTTCCTCTCTTGAAAACCTATAGTGATCATGAACTCCCCATGAAAGAGAAGCTATGATTTTGTCTAAGAGAAAAGGCTTCTGTTTGAAATTAAAACAAATAGCTTTATTATTTGGGAAAAAAAATCAAAATCAAATCCAAAACTGGAGGGACATGCAGCTGAATAGCATTTCATAACATAGGAAGTTTCCCCATTACACTTGACAGGAACAGAATACGCTGGAATCAAAGGGGTATGTTAACAACTCAGCATATCTACCCCTTTGGAACTAGTATTAGTCTATCATATCACCAAAAAATAATAAATCTTTGTAAAAGGCAGCAGTTGCTTTCATAATCTGGCAGCAAAACCCATCTGGCACTATTGGAAAAGTAAAAAAGGCAACATATCTAAATTACATTGTTAAAACACCTACAGCCTGGTTGATTTTCATATGCTATCCATATGTAAGCCCTGAGCAATAGACAGCCACTTAAAAACTCCCTTGTTCTGCGTGTGTGTGTGTGTGTGTGTGTGTGTGAGGAGGCAGGGAGGAGAGAAGAGAGAGACAGACACACAAGGTGAACATGGAGACCTCTGTTTTTATTATGATGTTTTGAAGTGGAAAATATTGCAAACCCTAACTGCCATGAAAATAATTACACTGGATAAATAAATGAATAAATATAATAGCAGGTTTTCACATATAAAAATTCCTGAAAAGTTTTTAGCTTTATCAACCCCCTTCCACACCCACCAGAGCATATGGCCCACTGTTTGTGCAAATCAGCCGTCTTTGCTTAAAGTGGATGTTTCTATTAACACTGTGACTAATTACTGAAAACAAACATGTGTAAGTATGATCTCTGCTAACTGCCTCTGTCAACCCATCTTTTTCTTCTTGCTATTCAGTCGAAGGGATTAAGATTGCTTGCAAAAGTACAGTAGACCTCCACTTAGCCTGTTAACTGGCATGAATAAACAAAGCCCATCAACCACAACCGACGTCAGGCTTCAAAAAATGTTTTTTACATTCGTTAAAAAAAAAACCCCAAAAACATAAAAAGTGAAAAAAAATTCAGAGAATGTTAAAACACCAAATGTAAAGAGCTTGGACACGGGATATAAGGGGCTGCCTTGGGAAGGGTATTGAGAGCACAGCTATGCAAACTACAGCACATGAGCTCACATGGGTGGCAGACGTTTTGTGCTGAGGGTGCCGCCTCAGAGTGCAAGGCTGGACATACGTGTACACAGAAGGAGCATACAGAGAAACTTTAATGTCAGTCTTTCTTGTGGTTTTCTCCCATCCAGAAATAAAAACAACAACAACAACAACAAAAAGACTTAAAGCATCCATTTGGCCTTTGTAAGACACAAACAGGAAAAAATGCCAGCACAGTTTTTTCCAAGTGCTCTACAAAAGCTGCTACAACTGCATCACAGAGTTGGGGACAGGAAGGTGCACGGCTCCTTGTCTTGCTGCTTACTTGGCAGTGGAGGAGAGTGGAGAGACCCAGGCTGCTTCACAGCATGTCTTCCTTATTAGAGTAGAAATATAGAGGAAGAAAACAGCTTTATGGTGCAGCTTGAATGTGTGTGTCTGTGCTGGCTGCAGCCCTGTAGAAGGTGCTGGGCTCTGAGCAGACAGTGGTTAAATCAGGTCTCAGCACACTTTGTTCTCACACACACTGACTGCCCCTGAGAGGAGCCAGATCTACGGGATGGAGAGAGAACTAGCAACCATTTTTATACAGCCATGCTGCCTGTCTAACATGAGCTGTGGGACAGGGTCTCACTGCATTTTACCTCAAGTTGTACATAATGTAAAAACAAATTACATGCTAGAAAATTGCACAAGTCTACATCTGCTGCTTTT
This sequence comes from Horornis vulcanius, assembly GCA_013401035.1. Classification (NCBI taxonomy): domain Eukaryota; kingdom Metazoa; phylum Chordata; class Aves; order Passeriformes; family Scotocercidae; genus Horornis; species Horornis vulcanius. The sequence goes on along the minus strand of VZUA01024005.1, from coordinate 38,752 downwards.
TCCAAGCTCGTAGTATGGTTGGGAGCCAATTCCCTGTCATTTCTCATCTCTTGCACTTTACACAGGGTGTTTCCTTTATAAAACAACTTGCCTTTGGGTTTAATGATTTCTAAGGAAACATAACTCTGTCAGTGCACTCTGGTGTTTAATTCCCCCTTTGCTGTTAGTGTCTGCCTGGTGCAGCCCAGGGACACCAGTGTGTTCACTGAACTGTGCATGCACTTTGTGTGCTCTTGGGCTCATGCCCATGCCTAGAAGCTGGTGTTTGATCTAGACTGAACAAGATGGCCTTAGCCTTCAAAGCCAGCATGTTTACATTCCTCTGCTCCATCTTGACTCTTTTTTTCAAGTACCCTCAAGATAGGTGTCCTGCTGTTAGAATAAATACTTACCTTATGCACTGCCCTTTTCTCTGGTGGCCTCAACATGCTTTTGCAGAGGTGGAAGCACTGTTAAGTCCTTTTCATCAAGAAAAAATAGCAGCACAATGCTCAGACCTGCAGGACAAAGAAAGGGCAGAAATAGCAAGGAAAAAACCACAGGTGTCCTTTCACGCAGCCCAACGTGGCCCAGCCTGGTTCAGAGCCCCATGGTGAGCCTTAGGACCTTGGCTTTCCTTCCAGCCACCCTCACCCCAGTGGCTCCTTCTCTCCCTGCCAAACCAAGCTTCCTGGTGCAGTGGGCTGGGGGTGGCAGAAAACAGGCACAGCAGAGCAAGGGGTGTGCAGAAATAAAGTCCTTAACTATTCAACCCTTTACTGTTCACTGCAGTGCTACGTGGGTTGAAGCAACCAGAGCAGATGTGCTGATCTGGAGGTGACTGGGTCAGACAGCAAGGTCCTGTGAACCAGACTGGTGAAGAGAAGACATGGGAAGGAGTGGGGGGAAACCCTTCTGAGAGCAGGATGTGAACAGGATCAGTGCTCAGCTGGCTCTGTCTTCCATCACAGGGCATATCTTTGGCTGTAGGAGGGGAACAGCAAAATCCACTGCCATTGGTGACCCATTCAGAAATGGCCTCTCTGCCTGAGACAGCAGCTGCACGTCAGGGACAAGGGCTCCGGCTTGGGGCAATGGGATGAGTGTCTCTGGTTCTTCTCAAGCTCAGTAGTGGTACTGACCTTGCATGCTAAGACTAAAAACACGTAAGGGAAAACCCAGGGATTCAGGGGTTACTGCTTGTTCCTACTGCTGTGCCCAATGCACACAAGAAAATTCAGCTTCAATCATGGCACATACGCCACATAAATCAACAGTCTGAGAGCTGGAATAACTGATGAACAAACAAGGGAGCCACAGGAAGAGGAAAGCACCTGCAGCAAGGTGTACAAACTCAAACCCTGAGTTTACTGCTCAGCTCTTCAGTCAAGCTTGTCAGTGTGACCTAATCCTCCTCGGTACACCTCAGGGGGGAGAGTGGAAGCAGAAACACATTACTTCCTGGCTTGAATCTTATCAGGTTTCCTTTCCTTCTGACAGACATTTTAAATTTGCCACCACTTCTCTGAAGATCTCAAAATATGAAGCAAATCACCCTGGTTTTGGCTGGTGTCTCACACTAAGGGAGAGGAGGAAAGCAGCTTTTTCAGAGTTTGCTCTGTTAACACAGGATTGGGTACTTACAGCCCATGGATTTGGGGAGGAAATGAGTCAAAATGGTAAACAGTCTACATTTGACCTGTGCCTCAGCTTACAAAGTCAGGCACTGCAGTTTAACACACACAAAAATATCAATCCGAGGGCAGAACTTCTCACTCCTCATAGTTAGCATTTCCCAATGCATGGTGTAGGCTGACAATTATTTTCCACTCCCTGAAGCCTGTGGTTTGAAAACAGGCAGGTCTGTACTCAGATTCCCTTTCCACTCTAAATGCCATTTAATGGCTGTGTAACTGGAAGGGTCAAAAATCAACTCTCACTTGGCAGAGGCCCCTTCCAGAGCCAAAGCCACAGTCCCTGCTGAGGCACAGGAGAACTTCCCACTTCCAGGTGGTCATTCACAAATACTGGGCTTGCTCAAGAGCAGCCTTAAAAGAAAGTCTAAACACCAAAATGCTTTCAAGAATACAGAGTGTACTGATGATAAGACAAATTAATCAAAATACTAGAAGGCTGGCAAGAACCTTAAAAGAGGGCTTAGGTCAGTGCTGGGGTTCTGACATGCAAAAAATAAAACAGCATTTCACGTCTTCGTGACGCATTAATTTATGCTGCTGCACATCCTCTTTACCTTACACCAACTTGCAAAATGAACAAAAATACCTCCTCTCTGCTTAACAAGGTGAGGAGTTGATGCTCCATATCAGGATTCTTAGGGACATTTGGATATATCTACGATTCTGCTAAAAACGCAAACTGAAAAAAGATCATTCTAAGAAGTGTTGATCCATTAAATAGGCTTTGCAATGCTCACACTTTCTCTTCACTTCTGGGAGGGAGGTGTGGAATGATGCCATCAAATCCCAATTTAAATATTTTTGTGGCCAAGGAAATTATTTCATGTCTTAAAAACTACAATGTGTCTGCAACAAGAAGCAAGAGAATTACAGGGGTCCAGGGAGGATGGTTTACACTGGCAAAGCACCAATGTTTGAATGCAATCAGCAACGTCTGTGCACTTGCAGAAAGTACCTGGAAGCAGACCACAGTACAGAGCTAGGACCAAATACTGGATATAAATGGAAATCACATTGAGGATGTTCTCTTCCTGCTAGGGCAGTCTTAATTTCCGTAACAATCACACTAGAGATGGATTTACTTCTGGAGACAGCATGGTTAATTAAGCTCTGCATGTACCAGAGTACCCTTGGGGACTCCACTGGACAAGGGCTGTAAAAGTTACTGCTCGGTCTACACCTCTGGGAAGGTGCTTCCCTTTCTTAATGAGTATTCCCATTAAGTTTAAAATAGAAATAGAGGTCTGTGCAAAAGCTCAAGTGCAGAGGAACCATTAAAAACAGATATGCTTTATGACAGCAATTAATCTAGGCATTAGTTTGACTTTGAAGACAAAGCACATCTCTGATGCAAGTGATTAGGTATTTTGGGGGTTTTCTTACAAGGTCTCTCCTTGCCACAAACAAGGAACAGATCTGAGTTAGCTGGATACAGCCATAACCTGAAAGCCAGAGGAGATCCCCTCCAGAGCCAGACACCAAGGCTGTGCTGTCTCATCCAGAAACTGAAAAAAAAGAAAGACATTACATGACCCTCTGACCCATGGCAGCACTTCAAGTGACATTTTCCTGCTCTGGGGCTAGTGGTTCATAAAGTACCATTCACAGAGGGAACACCGGGAATGAAGTTCTACGGAGAAGGTAGGGATACAGATTTTTTAACATTTTTATTACACAGTAAAGAATACAACAATACCTGAATCATACTTTAAAAGATTCACAGGTTGACAGACCATACATTACAGTCCAACTAAAGAAAAAAAGGATAAACAAGAAACCACAGTTCAGACATAGTAGACTTAAAAGCTCAAGAGTATGCTGACAAAAGCACAATGCCTAGACCCCACCCCCCCTCAGTGTTAGTCTACCATTAACTTGTGGTACATGTCTGAAATTCAGTATTGCACAACAACTTTTCTTTTTTATTTTTTCTTTTCTTCTTCACAATAATGTCGCGGAACCCAAAAAATAAAATAAGAAAGTACTTCAAATCTGCATTTNGCACCTACACAAAATAAAAAAAAATAAAAAAT
>VZUA01024005.1:18665-32492 GCA_013401035.1 Horornis vulcanius | reverse complement strand
AAAAAGCCTTTTGTATTATGGCATTTTTTTTCTTTGCTGCTGTAGTCCTACATCCCACTGCAAATCATCTTTCATTTTTCATTCTGTTGACCTGGGTTTTATTTTATTTCTTTTCGAAACAGGAAAAAAAATGAACATCTGTGTCTCCTTCCAATCTGCTGCACATCTGCGCGTTTTGATGCGGGTCTTCAAAGTTCAGTCAGTAACCCACGGACGCCATTCATCTTCTTGTTAAAATGTCTACTGCTGTATCCAATGCTCATGCCCTTGAGGGTTANTCTAAAGAAAAGATATCTTTGTTATCCACAATAAGTCATTATGACCCGTTACTGGCCTTCTGTATTTTCTACCACCTCAAGATACAGTAAGTTCTTTCTTATTGAAGTATTGAAATATGACAGTTCAGTTAAAATCTTTGCGCATCTGAGGATGAAGAATTGGTTTCATTTTCTGTGGTGTTTTTGTTTTCGGAGTTTGGAGTTCAGTTTTAACGAGGAGTCGCGTCTATGGTGGACGGGGTTCCCGGGGTGGTGGACCTCGGAGTAGCTGCTGGTGGAGTGTCAATGGGGCTCCCGGCCCCGCTGCTGGGTGTCACAGAGGAGCTCACTGCTGGTGTCTCTCCTTGCTGCTGGGCTTGGAGGGTCTGTCCACAGATGTGATGGTGCTTCTCCCAGTCTTTGTGTTGGCAAAATGAGCCACAGTATCGTGCTGTGTTGCAACCACTGCAGGTTTCACTAGCTTTCCGGCCACAGTTCCAGCAACTCTAGAAGAAAAAGAGGAGGGAGATGGGAGAAATTAGCTTGTGTCCTAAATTTAACAGTAAAAACAGCTGGCATGAAACTGCTGGTCAACCCTCTGCCTAAGGACAGCCGAGGCATCAGTAAGTCCTACCTCAGGTATTTGAACCTGTTCCACAGGAGCTCCAGTCACCTGGAGGACTCTGTCTCAGAAGCTGGACAAGAACAGAAGAAGCTCTTTGCTAGTACTAATGATGCAAACTCCAAGTATCTCCCACATCCAGCAACCAGCAGCATGCTGCCTAATAGAGAATTTCAGTAAAACTTCTGCTAGCTCCTCTTACAAATTTATTAAAACAAATAATGAAACATGCACACACAAAAAAGTGCTTCTCCAGAAGTGGAGAGGCACTAATGCAAGACAAGAAAGGGAAAAAATGACTTAACACACAAGGTAAAACTTGCTGACCAAGGAAGACTTGCTACACTAGGAAAACCTAATTTTTAATCATCTGAGTAATACCATTTGACTCAGTGGCACTTCTGGCAGTGAACAGTTAAACTAGAGTCTAAATCTTTGGCAGGATGGGGAAGCCACTGCAGAATATGTGTGCTATTCACTTTAACGCACTCTATAGCTTTGCCAGCTGGATGCTGGAACACAGCCAATCCTTAAGTGATATTCCTCAACTACTTAAAAAAAAAAAATCCCAGTTCCAGAATGAAACAAAGACCTAAATCCAAAACAGTATTTTAAGGAAATTAGACTTTTAATCACTATCAAGTGGCTTTAGAAAATATTCCTCCATTAGTTCCATATTTCCTCTTTTTGCTGGTTTTCGTTGTTTTGGAGGGTTGTTTGCTTGGGTTTGTTTTTCTTTTTTTGCATAGGCATATGCTGGAAAATGGGGCAAGAGTGACTGTCCTGTGCCCAATTGTTCTTTGAGATAGAAATCAAAGGTACATGGCATTCTCAATTCATACTGATTAAACACACAGACTAAACCAGGTAATTACAGATACATGTGTTGGGGACATTTTTTTTCTTAATTCATGAAATTGCTCCCATCTTTAAAAACACTTAAAAAAAAAAAAGGTGGAATTACCAACACACAGAAACAGATGTTTCTGGTAGTTAAATGTCAGGAATTCAGACTCCTTGTCTGAACCAGGCATCACCTGGTTTTGATTCAGTAGTCATTGTTTCAGGTTCATTTGCTCACATTTTGTCCAGTGCTGGAGAGGTAAATCCACCTTTAGAAATGAACATCTATACTATTTGCAAACACTTTTTCTTCAAACAACCTTTTATCTCCACAATGGAAAATAACTGTAAGTAATTTAGACCTCTGCACATGAACATGTACACACATAGGCATATTTATGCATACACCAAATGTACACATTTTTGCACTAGCATTTTGTATTAGNATTTTATTATATATTATATTCATATATTTTTGTATTTTATATGCATCTATATTCTATTTATATTCTTTTCAATGCATTCTATTTCTATATTACAATATTTCTTTATTTCTTTCATATTAATGAAAGTTTTATTTTGACAGCTTCATGCTTGCTTGTATTGTGATCTGTAAATATGGTCCAGTTGTACTTGCACCGTTTCCATATAATGCCATACCTGCTGACCTCCTACCTATTAGCTTCCAACTAAATTGCCAGCCTTGGGTTTGGCCCATACTTCCCTTCATTCCCTCATCTGAAAACAAATGTGCTTGTACAAACATCTCCATCCAGACTTTTCCGAAAAGACACCTTCCCCCCATGTGGAATAATGCTGAAGCCAAGCAGCAAATGCCCAGGTGCAGAATTCTTTCCCTCAGCAGATCTGTTTGCAGCACTGAAGCTCATGCTTTAATTGCATGGGAATTACCATAAGGGTATCAAACTTTTCCAACTATCTGTTTAGTAAATATAGGCCAGCATCTGAAGAATCTTCACTTCACTTCCCTTTTGAAGAGCACATAGAGATCTGACTCCTGGCATTACCAGAGCCACCACAGACTTCAGTATCTTACCACATGATCTGTATTGATGTCAGGAAACAGTAGTTTAATTCTAATAGTATCAGTTCAACTTTCTTATTAAAATAGACATCATTTAACTATCAGACTGTACAGAACAGGAAAAGTGATACATAGGTGCAAGATTTTAATGAAGTGGTGAAGTACTAAGCCGGTTCCTTACATGATTACTTAATGTGTCCTACATTGTTTGGTATGGGATTTTGTTCATTGGACATATTATTTCTAATTTAACAGGTCATTACAGCTTTAGTGTAATTGTGGAAATAAAACCACATAAAATACAAGAATTTTAAAATAAATTTTACATCTCACATTTATGTAGCAACTTATTGCATTTAAAAATTACTACAGTGCAAATTAACATAAACAAACACACACATCATATGGAGCTTGTACTGAGACAGCAGCTGGATTTGACGTGCAGAACTCCCTGTCCCACACAGCCCTCACCATTGTGACCATTCATTGCTTCTTCCCATGTGCAAATAGTGAAAAAGAGCAGCAAAGATCAGGCTCGGGCACCACAAGCTTTGGAAACAAATGCTTTCTGTTCACAGTGCTGGCTGATAGCCCCAGATTTTACCAAAGAAAAGCCAGGCTTGAGATGCCAGCTAATAGCCTGGGCTGTGCTTCATATGCCACTACTGCTCATGTATTTCCAGCAGATCCAGCTGTCACAGACAAAGCCTTGACCTCACTATGGGATTGAACATACTCAGGGTATCTTCCTTCCTGGGATGCTCTAACAAGTACCAGCAAAATGGAGCACCCTCACTGAGGTGTGTACACAGCACCTTGGACAACAGATGGCCACAGTGTCATTTTGGTGATGAGGTGGCAATCTTCATACAAGGGCATATGAGCACAATTACAGACTGCCTTACACTTGATTTAAGACTATCTCCTATCACTGGCAAGATCCAGTTGGGAGCCCTGTCAAGGTTGAGATGATGCACTTCAAATTCAGAAAATCAAGCAAGACAAACAAGACTTTGAAAGAACCTGAAGAAAGGCAGCCAGAATAATCGGAAGTCAGACAAACACAAGCTGTGAGAAGAGACTGAATGAACACAAACTCTTAAATATGAGATGGTATGGTAGCCTAAAAGAGGCAGGAGCACCCAAACATCACTGCAGTGAATGCCTACATCCATTTCTGCATGGATGAGCAGAAGTAACGGGATCAAAATTCTGTTAAGAACAGGAGCAAGTTGCCTGGAGATGTTGGAGAATCCCCATCATTAAAGCACAGGAAAAGCAGAGAGAATGGTACAGCTAGAGTTTATCAGGGATTGGAAAAGAGAGAAGCCAATCTCTTAAAGCCTCTGGTCTATATATTCTGTATTTAGGTAGAGACCTACTACACTGCACTTCCAGATCATGCTCTATAGAGTTCCAGATGTAGCTAAAACTATGAGAAGGCCTGGAATGCAGTTTGACTCTGTGTTGATTTGCCTGTGAAACAGTGAGGTTATACAAAAAGCTAGATTCTCAGACTACATAATTCAATTAAACTTCACTACCTTGAAAATGGATTAAGTCAATGAAATTGAGCTAAATTACACCAGATGGGAATCTCACTCCGAATTTATGCCACCGATCATATTTCATCCTCCTCTTTCAACTGACAAGGAACATCAGTCTTAGGTCAGAGCCTTATCTTAGGTCAAACTCTCAATTCTCATGCACTTAAGCTTCCATCTTCAAACACTCCTGTTTGCCCTAATGAAAATTCTTATAAACAAAAGATCTCCATTTCTGTGGTCTCCAGTACCAAAACATATACTTGTCAGTAATTTTGCCCATCCTGCTGCTTTCATCTCTGAAATATTCAACCAGAATTGAGTATTTGCTTTTCTCTGACACTAAAGCTGAGACTTAGTATAGAACTTCCTTAAAAAAAGAAAATTAAAAAAAAACCCACACCAAAAAACCCCCACCCCTTGTTCTGCCATCTTTGAGAAATTCCGGATTTCCCCAGTTTACCATGGAAGGAAGCATGGCTGGTACGAAGAACCCAGATTTTTCCCAGTTCTGCAATGTCCATGACATTCAAAACTCTACTGCTCCTAACCACAAGAAAAGCAACATCTAGAAATCACTGAAACCACAGGGGCATAAATGAGAACTGCATGAGCTGCTGAATAGCAGTGTAAAAATCCAGCAAAGTTGTTTATGAGAATTTTATCCAAGACTCATTAGAAAGGGAAATATATTGGTACTTTGGAAATTCCCACACTGTGACAAAATGACATTCAAACTTTTAGATATTTCTAGTAAAGTTACACCTATCACTGAGCACTCCAGGCTTGCCCAAGCCACTGTTTATTGAGTGAAATACATGAACTTTCATACAAGTCAGTGAGAGTAGCTAAAACCTGCAAACAAAAGTGTGCAAAAAGAAGAGCTGTGCAAGCTGGCGAGCCAGGCTTAGCTTAGCAGTCTGGGGCAGTGCCAATGCTCACATCACATCTGGACTGATTCTGTGCAGAACACATGGCTCTGGTGCCTCTGTACTACCCACCACTGCAGGGGATGATGTGCTACTTTCCAAGAGATGCTCTGCCAAAAAAATTAAACATTAGCTGACATAGGTATTAAACTTAATACCAGCCTGAAAACTAGGCTTGCCTGAATCACACCATCTGATGCTCAGAGTCAGGTTTGCTGGCACGGTCCTGGTCTCAACGGATCGGTCAGCAAGAGATTGAACCCAGCTGTCTTCAAAATGTCAGGTGTGATATTCACATACAACATGAACTGCTGCAATATAAACAAGCCCTAACATTACACATCTCCTAAAAGCAGTGTTGGATGAGTTACATACTTGTTTTATCTGAGCAGATGTCAGCATCTGCTTTAAGTAGAGAACTGAAACATTTGTGTTCCTTCCCTGTCCCCAGCCCCCAACCTACTCAAAACTGAGGGAGAACACCGAGTGTCAGATTTTTCAGTGGCATTTTATACCAAACCAGAAAGACAGATGTTTTCATGATCCCACCCCCTCCTTACAATCTGGGCAGTCAGTCTCTTTGCTAAACTGTTCACCCTCACTATTAAAATTGATTTGCAAAGCAGCACATTGCAGCCAAAGCAAGTACGACAGTCATTACAGAGTAAGCTGCTCACACATGTTTCTGTACTTAGCCAAGCCAACTACTGATGAATGGGTCATCTTTTGTCAAGCAACTGTAAGGAACTGGTAAAGAAATAATTTGTGGCTCAGAACAGCCATGCTGACAGGTAGGCCTTCTCCTGGTCCTTTTGCTTTCCAGCAGCAGTCTGCTCAGTTAGCTGATCCTCAACCCATTTCAATAACAGAAAAGCATGGATATTAGCTGGTCAGTTGCAAGGTTCTATGTGAAAAAACTATGAAAATCTTTAGAAAATAAATGCAGACACTGAAGCAGTGGGAGTGCAAGTTAAACCACATTGAACAACTCTAAGAAAAGTAAAGAATAATAGTTCAACAAAGGATCAAGTCAGAGTCAGAAATTCTACCTATGCTATATAACATGGTCATTCTCAAAACCTTGCAGACCACTTCTTAAAAGTTAAGATGCTTCTGAATATTACACCTCCTCTATTAGTCTTCTTACTGTCTTGTGCTCCCTTAATTTTGATCTGTTCATTTTAATATACCCAACTTCACTTTTTTTCTTGAGACAATCTTGTACTCAGGGATCCTATTTTTTCTGGGTTAAAGACAAAGCAAAACAGAACACCAAAAAAGCCAAACAAAATCAGAAAAAAACCCAAAAAACCCTGACCCAACACAGAAATCAGCAACATCAACAAAAATTATCAAAAATCCAATCTACTTTTCTTTGTGAGATCTCTAAAAGGTCTTGGATTAGGAGGCTGTATTATAATAAACACAAAAGTCATGAATCTTGGTAGTAGTTTTCACTCTGAGAACCAGAGCAGATTGCAATAAAAATCATACCACAAAATTCTCACACCAGAACAGCTTCAAGAAGCCTCAGCTAGGTCCAAGCTGCATTTTACTGAATAACAAATGAAGGGAGAAACCTTGCCAATAGACAGGGAGTGGCTGTATCAGCTGAAAATTGTATCTGATACATTACAAATCTGGCATCAAATTCTCATCTCCATTCATAGTTTCAACATCCAATAAAAATAATGACACCCATGAGAGAAATATTGTCTGTCAGGAACTGCATGGAGGTTGTATAGCAGCCTACAGTGAGCCTTCTTGCACGCCTTGGCACAATGTCCCAGCAAGGATAAGGAATGAGAGATGCTTGGCATTCCCCCTTGACCTGCAAGACTTCACAGGATGCACTGTAACAATCTCAGATTTGAAACTGGAAATATTGCAGCTCTAGACATTTTACTCCAGTGCCTTAAGTGCAAAGGAATCTGTGTTGCTGTAAGTGTTCTGCTGAAAACTGTAGACAGAGAAGTTTATGTAGACTTACAACCTAGACAAATAAGAAGCAATATCTACAGAGAGATACAAGAGATAATTAATACCAAAACAAATGAGGAGTTTTATTCCTCAAACCTGAAAAAGTCTCACCCCTGAAGGAATACTTTTCAAACACTGGCAAACTGATCTCCTGTCCCCAAAGATGAAGGAAAAGTCCAGTCCATTCTTACAGAAGTCAACTCAAAAAGGAAACCAAAGCAGCCTGAGTTAGCAGGTAACTGTGAGAAGCATTACCCTAGGAGTTTGGAGTTTGTCATAATTAGAAGCCAAAGAGGAACTACTTATAAATAGATACATCTAACTCAAACAAGTATTGCTTTCATTTCCCTTCACAGTTAATCAATCACCTGTAAACAAAAACTGTCAAACTTGATTTCTCTCTGATGGCTTACTAAAACTTGTGCCTCAAAACAGCCACCGTGATGACCACAGGGGAGAAAGTTGCAGGATCAGGACACTAGACCTCATTTCTAGGTCCAGGAGGCTTGTAACCTTCCTGAGGACACACAGGCCTGAGAACATCTATAAACGTATCAGCCACGTTTCTTTAGAATGCAATTAAAAGAATTGTTTGCCCAAAGTCCTGTTCCCAAGAAGTGAAAAATCTTATAATTAGTTCTGCTGCAGAAGAAGTAAAGATGTTATGTGGCTTTTTCCAGAGCTTTAACTGCTCAGAAGTTAATCAATAGCACACAAACTCTCTACACATTCCTTTGGATAAACACTCACTTGTGGAAAAGTGGGCTGTATGTACTGGCACCTAAGTATTTCCTCTGTCCTGCTCACACTATACTAGTTCACTAAATAGATTTAATTTTCTGTTTCCTACAAAGGTATTTTNATGTGGCACTCGGTGCCATGGTTTAGTTGAGGTGTTAGGGCTGGGTTGGACTCAATGATCTTGAAGGTCTTTTCCAACCTAGTGATTCTCTGTGATTTACCTTTGGAATTTTGATTTTAATGATAGGAGTCTCTTGCATATATATATACAAACAAAATGACAGCTCTTTAATGATGCTATGTTAGAAAGATGTTCTTTCTACGAACAGTGCAGGAAAATGCCCTTGAGTATCTTAGATACAAAAGGCCAATAAATTGAATTTATGTCTCATTTAATCTACAATGGAACAGTTAGTACTTAAAGGGTACATATACTTCCCCTAGCCCCTTTCTTCCTGAGAAACTTTCAGATGCTGAAAATCAATTCCTTTTGTCTCCTTGTTATTCATCTGCTACACATTAAGGAGAAACTCTGGGCATTCAGTGATCCCACAATAGTCTTTCATCTCCAGAGAAGCCTGGTATGAATTAAAAACTTATGCTCCCTCAAATTACAGATGCATACTGCAGCATGCCACTGACTTATGTGCTGGTGATTTCTGCCAGTGTTCTCAGCATGCTGCAGGTAGCTCATCTGCATCTCTGAACTTAAGTGACTCTTACACAGCACTGCCCATGCAGCCCATGCAAAGTGTTTAGACATGAGCATGCACAAATGTATGTCCCCACGTAAGAGGGACTGTCACCTACTCTTTTCCCCAACTCCATGCTGTTAAGAAGTTATTTTAAAAAGTGGGTTTACTACAGTCAAGATACTAGCATCCAGATGATAAATTCTCCATGAAGGTAATGCTCTTTCATTTCAGTGGTCTTGAGAAATGGAGATTATATACAAATGACTTCTAACTGACACACTTCCTTGTCATGTCTGTTTTTAAGGGCAGTTTTAACTTAGGACTCTTTTTTTTTAACAAGCATAAAATTTAATTGCTATCTAGACTGATGCGCCACTGGTCAAACACACACTGTTCTTTCACTCCCAGCTTCCACAGAGTCCTGGTGTCAGACGTCTTGTATCACAACAATTCAAGGTTTCCATTCTCAAGTCTGGAAGTACATCAAGGCTTAACATATTTATTCTTGTTGTACTGTTTGATCTCTCAGTCTATTTTTTCACCTACCAAATGCTCTTTGCCCACTCCTCAACTCTGAAATATTCCCTGCAGCCAAAGCAATACATTCAAAATAAGGAAACACTTGCAAATTTACATTCACATTCTGTCCTACAGGAACCATCATCTTTGCTTGTCGCCTCTACATCCAACACTTTCACCAGACAAGTTTTTAGCCACCTTGCTCTACAATCTCTTTCCTTAATAATTTTCTTAAATTAGATTTCAGTTCAAATGTTTTCCACAAAGCACCTTTTTATCTATTCAGTATGGTAGTTTGAAGAGCTTTAAAATGATGCTACTGGAAAGTCAAATTAGAACATTATATGTAACCCTGGGCAGCAGTTAAAAGGTGAGAACAGAGCTCAAGTTCAGTAGCTATTTTGGGCTCAGATTACAACGTAGCCAAGAGAATTTGGAACTCGGCATATGCATGAAAAACACATCCAAATCTGTGCAAAGAGTTAATAGTGGGCACTGGTGCCCTGTGTCACACAGATTAAAGGCAGCTCAGACACACCTACGGTTTGCAGCCACAGGTGATGCTTGTCCAGCAAGGCCCTTACCTCACTTGAATCCTCCTGCTGATTGATGACAGCCAGGGCGTCCTCTGCCGCCTGGCGCTTGGCTTCGGCAACAGTGCGCTCCATCTTGGCCCTCTCCGAAGTGATCATGTCGTGAGCCTTCCGCTCGGCCTCCGACACCGCCTTCTGCAGCTCGGCCATGGCCTGCCGCTTCACTTCATTGACAGCTTCCTCTGCAAGGCAGGAGACACCCGCGTCAGCACAGCACATCTGCACACGGCTTCGGGGGACTGCCCTGGGAAAGGCGGCGCTACCGTTACCATCACAGTGAGATTACTCTCAGCTATAATGTCTTCCTTCATTCTGAGTAGGACACAGAGGAACCTGGTTCCTCAAGAATCCTCAACAAGCACTGAAGTGCTTCTCTTCTTCCCCCTCATCGAAATCTCTGCCACTAGTAATGATTCTTGCTATTTTGATTCTCAGTCAGTAGTTCTTTAGGTACAATCGTTTCAGATCTCTGGTCCATTTCATTTACAATCTTTTTGAACACTGAAAAAATTAGTTTTGCAGCACAGCAGATATATGCATGTACTTGTCAATAACTATTATTTAAGATATAGTACGGACTTTTTTTAGAAAATGCATTTTTAAGCTTGGGGAAATTAAGACAGGTCTTTTAACTTTTTTTCCCGTATGTCAACAAATAAATACAGGAACTTAAAAAAATCCCCAAGAGTTTACTTAAAATTTTTTAATCACTGGTCTAACACCTTTTCTTGGATATACTTTTTATGTGAAAAAAATTTAAATTTGTTTATGAAAATTCATTTGACCTCTTCATCTGTCCTTCAAATCCATGTCTAGACTTGAAGACTTGACCTCCTGGCTCTTCTAAGCTTTTGAGCACACTCTGCCCAGCAAGACTTTGGAGCACAATTAAGACTGAGCTGGGGCACCCCGCTTCATTAAACTCAAACCTTGGTATTTCTTGTAAAACAACTATGGTAGTACGAGTCCCTTCTTTGGTATACACTAGTGTCACATCTTTTATTCCAGAAAACATGGATTGTCTCAAATTAGTTATTTGGCTTTTGATGCAGGAAGAGTGCAAAGATTTTACTAATGAACAGTCTTTTAATTGACAACTAAAACAAGTAATTTCTTTTTTTTTTTTTTTAATTAACTGCTGTAATTAACAAGGAAACCATCCTCCCCCTGAATTAGTTTATCTAATTTTCATCTTTATTCAAAGCAAAATGACAATGATTAATTGAAAATTTAATAAGCGGTAATTATTAACTTGGCAAACCTAGTACCAATTAACACTCTATTAAAACTAATTATGACATGTTTCATTCAAGTGTTTGCACTTAATTGTTTCATGCACTTAAAACCCACCTTAATTAAATGTTCTGTTTAATTAAAGCCACAGATTTCTATTAAAAATGTTTTACTGTAGATTACAATCTAAGTATTAGAACGGTGTTATGTGTTTGAGTATTAGTCCATGTATTTACCCCAAGTATTTGTGTGCACCCACATGCAGACATAACTCTTACATACACTCAGTCACTCTCCTGAGTTACATCTGATAGCTCTGTGTGTGTTATTTAAAAAATAATATCTACATGAAGTCTCCATTTTCAGTGATTAAGCAAACTACAATAAAGACTTTAAGTGATGTACTGACTAAAACGAAACTAAAATGAAAGAGCTCTTGAGGAGTACGTGTGCATGTTACATGTGTGCATATCTGCAAGAGATGTTTCAACTGAAGTTTTCAAGGGAGTGGGGAGGGATCCAGAGATAAAACTTATGCCTTTATTTTTATGAGGCTGAAAATACGCCCTTATATTACCCTACCATAAATGTTGTTTAGGGAAAAGCCTCAGGAGAGGAAAAAATCATACCCTTCAACCATACAGCCAAGGCTTAATTTACTTTGAATATTCAAGGTGAATTAAAATTCTATCTAAGTGGCAATACAGGACAATAATTTTTGCTTACGATCAAAGCTACAGCTAGTCTAATTGTATATGCAAATCAGGCAATTTATATTTAAATTATGCATTCCTATTCTAGTCCCACAGGCACACACAGATCAGCAAAGGGAATTGGTAGGACATTTGCAAGGTGCTTGAATATTTATTACCAACTGTAACCATTCACTGATCACGAGAAAAGAAATATACACAGGCAAACATACAGATGCAATTTTATTACCATTTTCAGAAAAATGAGGCAACTTAAATACAGGCGTTTCATGTCTATGAACCGCAGTTACTGACAAAGTGGATTTCTTTAAGAAAATCTGTATTCTTGCTGATATTTGCTACAAATAGAAATGATCCTTGTATGACATGATGCACTTTTGTTACATTATATAAATTTAGTTTTACAGTTAGGTGTTTGTGGTGGTTAGAAATGCCAGTTTCTTATATTAAACAAAAGCAAAACGCTCCAACATTTTTACATGGACTTCTAACTGTAGTTTTTCATCCCAGATAACCTACTTCTTTTCAGTCCAAACATAGAAATTGAAAATTATATTGTATCTTCTATACTGCATAATTTTTTTGCAATGCTTCTAAAAGCATGAAGAAGCCTGAAAGTGCTTATAAGGCCATATGCCTGACCAATACTTTTTGACTGGCTTAAACTATGGATTGGATTTTAATATTTCTATTAACTTTGATGACAGAATTTGTGTGTGCTTTACTGCATGTGCAAATAAATAAATTTAAATGTCGGGCCATCATTATTTCAATATATTACAAATTCATGAATACCTAAATAACCACATGAAATTTTGTATCACTGATTTTCTTCACAGCTTCTCAAAATAAATACTATTGACATTTTATAGACGTAGAAGGCAAGCTTCATAGTTTAAGATATGTTTGTGATATGGGTGATGGCAGAGGAGATTTTTATTTGCCTTGACAATGCTGAGCTATGAAGACCAAGAATTATACCGGCACCTTTCCTTTCCCTGCACTTCCAGAGAAAGGAAGAATGGTTAGATTCCAGTGTCAGAAAGCAGAAATCTGTAAGTATTTAAAACCAAGTATCTAAGATGCATGTACCTGCATCCTCTGCCTTCCCAGCAATGCTAAGCATTCTCGGCACAAATTAACTGTCATTAAATGACATTAACTGATGTCATTTTAGGGATGCAACTGAAATCTTCCTTCCCTATGAGCAGCATTAACACATGAGAGAAGCTCCAGAGGGCAAACAGCTTGTGTGGAATAGGCATTACTCAGCATGATCTGAAGTCCTTGGAGCAGACTTAAGAGAGGTACTCATCTTTCACCCAAAATGATGATTCACCAGCCAGCTTCTGGTCACCTCCCTCACATCATTGGCACATTTGTCCACATAATGAGAAAAGAAAGGTGGTGGGCAGATGTGCACTCCTGTGTCACCACAACATTTTGGATCATCTGATTCTCAGGCTGACCCTGGCAAGGGTGGCCATAGGCAATTGGTGACAAAGGGTTATGTCAGCATCATATCCCAAAATGCATCATCTGTCTCAGGACTACTCTGCACAATGGGCAGGACCCTTATTTTCTATGTAAGACAAAGGATAGCCATTTCTTTCCTCTTCTGTAACTCCAGAGCTTTCAGCTGGACTGCCATGGACATTGGGCCTGGCTAAGTGACAGGGATGGTTGGAAGACAGTTTCTACATGATACAGAAGAAGCTATTGCAGCAGCCCACAATGGGCCTGCAACCCTCTGTGTATTTAATAAAGGGAAGTATGTACTCCCAGAGAGCAAGTCATCCAACCTGTGACCTGACAGACCTTTATTACCTGCCTCCCTCCCTCTTGACTACTGAAGAACACCAAGAACTTGTCTTGGACTCTTCACCCCCATATCCACAATTCAATGAGGTAAATCAGGGCACTGATGACTGCTTTCTACTGGTGTATGAAACTGAAGTAGGCTTATATGGCTTTAACTCATGAGGTACTGCATATTATGTCCTTGCTCCAGCAATCACAAAAGAACATGACTAACTTGGTATATTTCAAGAATTACACTGGAGTCTACCAACCTCCAAAAGTTTAAAGTGAATCCCTTCTCCACATGCTTTTG
>VZUA01024002.1:6062-17666 GCA_013401035.1 Horornis vulcanius | reverse complement strand
TGAAGGAGTTGAAGCTGGTCTGGCTGGTGGGGTTAGTAACTGTGGTATTGAAAGTATTTGCTCTGGATATTGTTGAGGGTTTTTAAAAATCGTCAGAAATATGTGGCACAGTCTCTGGTGAAGTGTTCCACATGAAACACAGCATTCCTGCAGCAGAATAACAGCTTGTGATTTAAATAAATGGTGTTATTTCTGATCAGCTGTAGGTGTACATGTATGTTTTGGTTCAGTGACTGCCAGATACTGTAAATGAGTATTGATTTCCTTTTCTATTTTAAGCTTTTCTTCAGAAAAGACATCCCACATGCCTTTGGCTTTCTTTGCCTGTACCTAAAATGATTGCAGCCAAGGACTTCTCTAACTAAATACTCAGGGTTTTTTATTTTTACCACCCATCTTTATTCTAGTAGTTGCACCTCAAGATGGACAGGTCCCTTCACATTTTGGAGCTTAAGGCTATTACATCCGGCCCTTTTTGAGAGCAAATCAACAAGGCAGGGATTAAAACTCATTGCAGGTAGGCTTCTTATTTGTGTTAACATGGCAGTCCTCACTGCAAGAGGTGAAGCTGCCTTGGTGTTAGAAATGAAATAACATTTTACGAACCAAGCCTGAAGTAGCTAAAGCCTTTGGACATTCAGATTAGCTCAGTGCAGCCAAGAAATAACACATACCAATTTGGCAGCCATAGGCTGAAGTCTGTACCCAACTCTTAAGTCTTCAGTAGGTAAACCACTGCACCTCACCTGTGACTAAATTCACATTGGTTCAAAATATGAATAAACATTTCAGCCTTTAAAGCTTCTGTTGTAGTGATCATTGTCTTAGCAGCATTCCATGTCTCATGTTTAGCTGCTTACATTCAACTTTTCTTCCCACCTCAGGTCTACAGCAAACATGGAATAGTCAATTAATTGGAACTTGCTGAAAGCCTTGGCAAACGCTTTGCCTGTGACATTCCTAATTTCCCAGTGGAGTAGCTGCTGATACTGATTTTGACAGAGCCTGTAAAGACTCTTGCTGCAAAGACTCCATTCATAGCTGGGCAAGGCCGAAGTGCAGCACTGGGATGTGCCAAGATTTCAGTGGAAATTAATGTGTTTAATCTCAAAATATGTTAAAATATACATAAATCTTTATGATTAAGAAATCAATCCTTGAGTTTCTCTCTCTAAGTTTATGGGATAATTCCACCCTAGATTTTGGAAAATCATGCAGAAAAACTTGGCAGTTTAGAGACCCATGCTACCTCTGACATCTGAACTTACAACGAGTTTGTCAGTTAGTTAAGAATAACAAATTAAGATCTCTGCCAACACAGACTGCTGACAAAATTGGATCAGGAAGGTAAAAGTGAGGACAGGCAATTGACTCAGTGCAGGAAGTAATCAAGAGTTCCACATTAGGAGTGGAATTGCCCGGCCACAAACAGTATTATTGGGTCTAAGTATTTCAGGGAATTGAAGTCTTCCTTTAGACCATTGCCATACAACTGGGAATTGCACAGTGACTGCTTTATTAAAAAGTTATAATAACATAGTATCTTGACTTCACAGAACAGGTAAAGTGTAATCTCCTCTCTTGCTCCTTTATTCACAGCTCTCCTCCTGAAAGGTGTCCCTGATCATGACCAAGAGGTTTGGAACTAGGTGATCTTTAAGGTCCCTTTCAACCCAAACTATTCTATGATTCCAAGCTAGTGAAGATTTTCCCACATAAGCCCCACATGCATGATCAAAGTACTTCAGTCAGGCAGAAATAGCTCAGAAATGTTTTGACCCTCTTGTGCCAGGTGTGTGCTTTTCAGCCTCTTCCCTGCACAGGTGCTGGAGTGCTGAGCTGAATTCTTTCTGTAACAACTTTTTCAGTATTGCTGGTCATGAGTGTACCATGGTCTGTACCATCCACTCCCTGAAATAGCAGCTTAAGACTGGAGGTGATCAGAGCCATGGCTAGAGTCTGAATCATAGAAAAGCCCATTTTTAAGAACCATTGATTTGGGGTGGGGATTGACTATGAAGAACCTCTGGTGCACTTGGGTTCAGACTACGAAGGCTCTCCTGCATGAAAAATACCTTGCAAAAAAATTGAGGTCAGAAGAAGTCTGCAGACTTGTCTTATAGGACTTCAGCAAATGCCACTCAACATTTAGATGTGGTGTTCTCTGGAGCACTTGATTATTTGTCTCAAACCATAAGCTCTTCATAACAAATATTTGAAAATAATTGAGCAAGCAGCATGTTCCTAAGGACTTAAACATTACCATGTACTTGTGTGGATCTAACCAGGGGGATGGCTTTACAAAATATAATAATTTTCATCGTTTGGAAACTATAGAGCTGTACCTAAACCTCTTCACCTCAATACATGAATACTGCTATTTCCATCTTCTGTGCTATGCCAGAAAGTGCGATTAAATTGTCAAAATGTGGCTGGGATGCCATGTAACAAGCATTCTTGCATGGTTTGAGTTCATCCCTTAATTAAGCACACCTTGTTCCTTTCTAGGAAGCTCCCCTTGAAGAGCTGAGTTGCGTTTGTCAGGCTATGAACTTACAGCAGCAATAATGACTTGTCACTAGAACAGGTTCCAATGTTCTGAATATGCCAAGACTTCAAGGCAGTTCAGTAAAAAGGAACTGGTTTTGCACAGCTACTTTGAAACAGAGACATACTTTTATACAAAAAAAACCCTTTTTTTTTGTTCAGAGAGCAGATGTAGTCCTGAACTAGTGAGTAGTGATGACTTTAAGCAATCGTAACAGTGCAGAAGAAGCTTCTTGCCCTTCAACTCTAGCTTTCTCATGCTTGGAAAGGACAGTCCATCTCATTACACAGGCTTTTCTATTTCCAAGGCTTTAGCTCACTAGGCAGTATCTGCATTTTGTTTTCAAGAAGAAACTGCTACATGACTGGCTAAACAGTAATTTTTGTCTCTTTGGAAGTCATTAAATATTCAGTGCAAGTGGAGGGATAGTCTGTGAAAACTGTTCTTGTTCTTACTCCCTATCTGTTGGTGCTCCATTGAGAGTGGTGGCGCTGCTGCCATCACTCATCTGCAGTGGCTTTGTTTCCAAGTCAAAATGAATTTTTAATAAAACTAACCAGAAATATTTTATTTTTCCTGATTTCTAAGGGGATCTGTGCCAGAAACTCTTTCATTTCTTGGCATATTCTCCTCCACACTCTAAAGATAATCTAAAAAATTTGGGAGTGATTTCAGATTGACTTGAATTTTGCAGCTGATGTCTTCTATTTAGGCAATGTTTTGCACAAGTTTTTTAGACAGACACTAACTACTTTGTGCATCTATCCCTGTAGCTCCCCTTTGGAGATATGACCTCCATTTCATCTCCCGTGTAACCCTTGTATTGAGCAAGGGCTGAAGCAGAGCAAAGCACAGGACTGGGATGTCCAGTTTCAGTATTCCTCCTGGTCAGGTCCCGGGGCAGTTCTGTCCCCCCACATCATCCCTTCTTAGGTCCTGTGTGTGTGGCAATGCCTACTCCTTGTCTTGTGGGAAACAGCAGTCATAATCCTTCTTTCAAGGCTTCTTGTGCTTTGTAGAAGGGCAGCAGCCACAGGAAAGCTCAGATCCAACCCTGGGTTGCCCAAGTCTCCAGGGATCTTCTCTGTCTTGCAGGTTCAGAGTAGCAGATCTGGCAGTGCAGCCTGCCAAGGCAAATCCCATCTCTGATATCAAAGTGGAGAAGCGTCTCCCCGGGACAGTCCATGAAACCCTAGAATCCCTGCTCCTCAGTTTTAGCCAAGAAAGGGTTGGGAAGATACGACCCATGAATTTTAAGCTACACACCAGGCGTTTCACCTCTGATCTCAGATTCATGTCCCCTAAAATATTACTTCAAAGCCTTCTGGAAACTAAATACAGCTGATTGATCTTAAATGTTAACTTTTGCAGAGATTTACCCACAGCTATGCAGTTGCAAGGACCCAATAATTCTTTCTCTCCCACCCCCACCTGAATTTCTTTCCTTTCTTCTCCCTGTATTAGACTGCTCGTGAGTTATTCTCAGTGAGGGCTTGTTTTTGAAAAATTACAATAAATTAGCTTAAACTATTTCTCCACATTGTTTTGTACTGGCTCTGGCTGGATCCTGTTGAACCTTTTGTTATGAAATATGTTTGTACTAACTGTCTCTGCTCTACTGATTTATTGATATCTGCCATTTCTGAGGTGGTTGGAAAACCTAGCCGTGTTACTCCTTCTGAACATCATGGCAGTTCTGAAATGTCCTCCTAATTCTGTTCTTGTGAGGAGTTGTGATTTTGAAATGTTTGATGAGACCAGGCTTGCAGACATGTTGTAAGAGGGCTGCTTACAGGAGCAGGCACAGATTTTAAGACTGAGCCCTAAGTCTCTATGGTATAAGACAGCAAGAAGGTGATTAAATTAACAACAGCCCCTTCGCTGGGGCTTGCATGGGAACTTCCAAGGCTGAGGAAATGAGGAAAGAAAGCAGGTAGCAGGTCTTGCTGAAGAGGCTTATTTTTTAATTGCCAATTTAAGATCTAGACAGGAATAAATCTACTGATTCTACTAGTCTAGATCAAATCACATCAAACACAAACGTACAGAACCCTCCACCCCCACAAGCTCTGTATAGTCAAGCAGAAATTGTGTATTGTGAGTGTAGTGCAGGTTCCTTTGACATGTTCTTTCATGCATAAAGGTTTTTCAAAGTTAAACCCCAGAGATAAACTCCTCCAGATTCAGAGCTCTGTGAAGTATCCATGCTGATGCTGTATGGTCTGTGATTTTGAGAGAAGGTTGATAGAGACTCAGCTCCAGGCTATTGACATTGTGATTTGCTTTTTCCTCTGATTTGGGAAAAACAGTGATAGAGCTGCTAGAAAGAGGTGGCTCCCCAGAGCCTGGGCCTACATGGTAAAGGTGTGATGCAGTAGGGCAGAGGCTAAGAATGCAAGAACCTGAGTAAGAGAGCAAGAGAAGCTCTTGGGTATCATGCCTCCTCGAAACATGGATTGGAACTGGGAGAAAAGTCACTCACTCTTGCACCTTCGGGGGCCACATGACTCAGATGTTTCCTAGAGGCAGAAGGATGCTGTCTAACTGGAGTCACTAGGCTGAACTCACGGCTAACTGCGTAGGTCACAAACATATGTAACATGAGTGAATTGCTATAGCTTTTTGTAACCCCTACACATGGCCCAAGTATTTTCAGGGTTGTCTTGGGGCACAAATCACCTCCAGAAAAAAGAATGCAAAAACTGACTCAAAAAGCAGATACAGAGACAACCCCCGTCCAAACTGTGGGTCTTGCATCCAAAGCAAGGGGCTGAAGAACCCTCCAGAGAAAAGGAAAAGATCACTAATAGTGAACAAAAAAATTAATTTCATTGAGTGTTCTTGTAAATTATTAGCTGGATTTTTCTCCTTTTTTTGTGTTCTTTAAGCAAATACCAATCATAGAAAATTTGATTGACACTTAAACATCAACAAATCTTACTATATGATAGCTAATCCTCATAGTAAGGCCCATTCACCCAGCTAACACAAGAATGAACACCTTTCAGTGGCTTTCCATTATAATATACTTTGGAAGCAAAATACACACATAACATTTTAAACACACTAAAAGATCTGTGAGCAACTATCCAGCTGCTTGTCCAAAAACATCACCAGTTTTTGGTAAATAAAAGTTAATTATTCAGCTACAAAGGAACTGATAAATCAGCTCAAACAACACAACAAAATGTAGTACTTAAGCCAGTCATTTTTCTGGCAGCTTAGCAGGCTCAGAGCTTTTTTGTCAGTTAGTTTTTAAAAATTACTTTAGGAATTTTATGTCTGGAATTCAAAACTATGCAAGTCAGATGTTCTTTGTTAAAGCTGATCTGGTTCTGGTAACAACATCCATAAGACCAAATGAAAAGCACAGTTGCCTAATATAGAATAACATGGCGTCTTGGTTTGAAAGACAGGTATTTGCTAAGGAGAGGGGGCAGGACCTCCTTAGGAAATGTGGAATTCAAATCCTTTCCCTCCAAATTATTATAATTTAGGAAATTAAAGGGGCTTTCAGGCAGAGTTATAGGGATAACAGTTCTTTACTAGTATTTATAACAATGCAAACAAACAATGACAATTACAGCAATAATACTAAACAGAACCAGGCAAGACCTCGAGGGGCTTTGTTCTCACAAAGCTTGGGGCAGTCTGATCTCGCTCAGGAGCACCAGGCTGGCATGGTGGAAAAATCCCGGGCCGTTGGGTGAGAGCAGAAAACTCTGCGGTGGTAGCTGGAGCAGCAGGGATGTGCCAGCAGGGGAGGAGACACAGTGCCGCAAAAGCAGTACCGAGGAAACGGCGGCGGCAGGACAGGGTCGGCCCAACAGGGCAGGAGAAGATGAACTCAACTGTTCTGGAGCTCAGGAGCCGATGATAGTAGACTTTCTCAGGACCGGAGCCAGTGGAGACAACGAGCAGCAGCAGTCAGGCCTGCCCTCTCCGATGCCAGGAGCAAGAGAGAGCAAACTGCCTTCCACCCTGTCCTTTCCCTGCCTTGGCCAAGCACCCGTAAGTTCCCTAGCAACCCACTGGGAAAAAAATCCACAAGGAAAAGGAAACAAATCCAACCCCCAACACATGGTATTAGCTTAAGTTGTGAGGGCTTGATTCATGAAATCACTTCTGTGTGTGATTAAATCAGTCCTTATTCTGGACAGCATTTATAAATAATTTTTTAACTTTCATCCTGTACTTTGAGAGTCCTGTTGACTTTCATGTGTTGAGGAAAGTTTCCTGAGGTTAAGGCAAGTGCTTAAATATTATTCTGAAGAGGGATGCTTTTGAATGGGGTGGAAAAGATTGCATTTTTCATATATGCAGTCATAGGAAGCTTGTCTTCCGTTCTTTGGTTCAGTCCTAATGTTTTGGGTTATTTTCTGTCAATAAAAGAGCATGCACAGGGTCCCAGAGAAGTGGCTCTGTCCCCAGGGGACACAAGATGTTAAAGTCACACTATCCTGCTTGCAACCTTCTTTGTCTAGTTCAGTTTCAACATGAATTTTGTTGAAAGCACAGCAAGAACATGGATCTTATGCCCAGCAGGACCCAAACCCTGAGTGCTGGACACAGGTAAAGCTTGGATCAGCTGGTGACCTCTCTAGGAAGAAGGGCAGAAAAACAATGTGTTCCTGTGGATTTGTGCACACTGACTGTATTGCAGCTTGGCCTCCACAATAGTCACCCTCCCTAATAAAGAACAGGGTGTTTGCAGGTTCTTTGTATTAACTGCAGGTGCAGCATTGGTGTGGCATTTGTGTTTTACAAAGCTTAACACGCTGCAGCTGCTGTATAGGAGGAACTGATACCAGTCGGGGGCACCAGCACAAGTGGAGATGTGGCAGCAGGGACAGGTCACTGGTGCCTATTACCTCCTCACCGAAGAGAACTAAATACAGCCAGTAGTTGATTTGAACAATAAAGGCAAACATTATTCTGCCTTCTTATTGTAATAAGCAACTGCATCCATTTGCCAAGATGTGCAGTACCAGGAGGCAGAAACCTGCAGTGGAGGGAGACAGGAGGAGGAGGTGATAAAGGCTATGGGAAGGCCAGGAATCTGCAGAAACCATCTGTTGCTTTTGCAAATAGCAGTCAATAAAGTGGTTTCCTTTAATAGCCCGTAATTGTTGTTGCAGAGTGAGGTGAGACAGAGCATGGGCTCTTACTCATGCCCAGCTCGCACCTTGGCTTTGTGTGCAGACACACCCGCTGAGCGTGGGGGAGTCCTGCTGCTGTGTGAGAAGCTGCTTTCCTGAGCAGGTGCCAAAGCCATGCTATTTCGAGATGTTCAGCAACCACAGTTCCATCAGCCAAAACCAGCTGAAGTATCCAAAGACACATGAGCTTTCCCTGCCCTTGGTCAGAGGCATTAGAATTAACAGGGATTCAGGCACAGGTCACTTTCCAGAGAGCTTTGCAGGCTGCGCACAATGTTTTCTACCTGTACATGCTGACTTCCAAGAATTTCAGCAGCACAGCTGCAAAAGCTGGAGGTGAAGAAATTTCTCCCCACTACCGGTTTGATACATAGCCAAGACACAAAACTTTTTTGAACAAAATTCTCGAGACTGCACAGAAAGGCACTGCAGTCCTACAAAATCTCAAACACTGCAGTATCTATATTAATTTTAAATCACTCTGTTGAAAGCAATCTCTGATATTCTGTTATTCCAGCCATTGTGGTAAGGAGGGAGAAGACTATGACTTAAGAGCAGGGATAGCTGCAAAAATGTTTACATACAGGAAAGAACTGCTGTCAGTCAATCTAATAGTTTGTTGTATTTTCCTGGCAGCTTGCTAGTGAAAATATGTTAAATAATTTATTTGTTAAACTACCTTCAGGTATTATTTGCCAAATCTAAACTTATTTTGTAACGGAAAATTGGAGATTAAGTGAAAGAGCCAAATCCTTCAATCCTTGTTCAGATGATACTCCTACTAATTTCAATTTTTGAAGGTTGGGTTCAATTTACAGCCCTTGTGTTTAGATCTGAAAGCTGCAGCTAAAGAGCTGTGTAGATGTGACCTAGTTTTTAGTCAGTAAATCCACTCTCACTTTTTATTAAATGACAGGATGGGCTGCTTTTGTTTCAGTGTAACAAACTGGAAATGTTATGTTTTGTTTATGATTATTGATAGGGGAAAACTTTCAGAAGTATCTAAGTCCTTTCAAAAGCTGCTGTCATTAGAGTAAGCACAAACAGTGCCAACAGGTTTTAATCAGTATTTTGTGGACAAATAATAACCCAGGTCTGTTCCCTATGGTGTGCCGAGGCTCAGTTCTGTGACACCTGGCAACGATGTTTAGGTGGAAGGAAAGGTCACAGGAACACCTTGTCTCTCTGAAGCTCTGGGTTTTTATCTTTTCTCACTTGGTTTCACGTAAAATGAGGGCTCAGCATCTAGAAGGATGCTGACAGGCAAAGTCATAGTACTGCATCAGTGTGAATAAAAGAACAAGAGCTTTGCTGTTGCAGGGATGAAGAACGAAGAATTTCCTGGAAGAGATCTCTTTGACAGCTTCCCTTTAGGTTTCATTCACTTAGTGCCATTTAGTGCATGAATTCAAATAATATTTCTCTAAGAAATGAAGGGCTATATTCAATCAGCCAAGTTGCACCATAATCTCTGTGCCTAGTCAGCAGAAACAGATATAGGTGCCCTAAAGAGCTTAAGTAAGACATTGAGCAAAGGAAGCTGTCAGTCTTGAAGGTAGTCGGAGGTGTGGGGCAGAGAGATTTAGCCTGGCTAAGTGTGTTGGATATCAGGGCAATGGGCCCACAGGAAGAAAGTTAATATTCTCCATTGTATAACCAATGTCTCAATCTCTTCAGCATTTGGAGGTATAATAATAGATCCTGCACTCCTAAAATCAGTCTGCCAGGTGCATTGATAACTTGACAAATAAATTGATGAGGGACAATGACAAAGGAAGGAATGACAGCTCCACACAGATTGTTTTGCAACCTTCAGTGACACTAAAGAGGATTTGTAAGGCACAGCAAGTTAAATATGGTACATGACCTAACCTCACCCTTGCTAATTAGTGTTAGACATATACCAGAGCATCTTTGCCTTGTTTCTCTTGTGTTTGCAGTGGACTCTGTACAATCTTTCTGATCTGGATTGATCCTCTTTCAAATTGTCCAGCTGAGCAAATGCTTTGAAGCAGGTGCTAATTAAAGAGCTAGGACAGGAGTTTCTACATAATCCAGCATGTTTTTTAAGTTAAATATATTAAGATCTAAGCAGTTTATTGCTGTGAATACACTGCCTAAAAAGGTATTCATAACATCAATAAAGATAAAGTTGAGGAATTCCCTAGCTGTTAACTGCTGTCATTGTTTTATGTTGTCAGTTCTTGTCAGTTTGTGTACTGAAAATGTCAAACTTGTAGCCTTCAAATGGTTTTGTGGTTGCTGATGTTGCAATGACAAATCATCCTTTTGAACAAACAAGTTATGTTTATGTTGCTAAAGCTGGATTTTAAATAGTCACCTCTCAAATCCAGCAGAACTTCTGTAATCTCATTGCTATTTCTGCTATAGTTCTAGCCCCAGTCTATACACCTTTTTTCTAGCAGAAACACTGGGAAGGTTCAAGTTCAGTCAATTTCATTTGATGACATTCCAGTAAAAGTAAGGTATTATTCATAAAACTGGAATATTCAAAGATAAGTATTTGCAAAAATAAACATCTATTAGACTAGTTTTTAAATTATCTCTGTCTGCACAGTGGCTATGTAAGAGTCACTTTAATCACAGAAGAGATGCAGCTGTTTTGGGGCAGAAACTGAAATGGTAAAATTGCCATAATTGGGTCAAAAGTTAAAATTCCAAACTCTAAGCAAAGTGCTGGAGACCAGTTCTTTGGCTGAAATTCCACCTTTGAGTGTTCTGGAGCATCAGACAATGTTTCAATTTATGAAGTTAAGTACAGTGATACAGTGATGGTGTTTGAATCACAGAGAGATACCAGACCCAAAAGAAACAGATGGCATCACTTACGCTGGAGGAGCTGTGTAAAGCCTCAAGCACCCATGGAGTTATCCAGCTCAGGGACTGATGTTGATTCCCACCTGCATCAGACCATGGTGTCTCTGTCCCATGAGCAGTTGCCTTCCCTGTAAGCCATCGTACAACAACTTGGTAAAGGCCAGGTCGACCGCAGGTCAGGCTGACAATGGCTTCCCCAGTATTCAACCTCTGCAAATTCTCTGCCTGGTGTTTGCTGATGTCTGAAATGCTATTGCTGAACTGAATGCACTGGTTTCTGTTGCAGCTCTGAAGCCCTTGCAGGTTGGTTGCCACGTTAATGATTTATACATTGATGCTCCATTTAGGGCCCTCGTGTTTATCGCCCATGGCGCTGGGGAGCACTGCGGCCGCTATGACGACTTGGCCCAGAAACTGACAGGACTCAACTTGTTTGTGTTTGCCCATGACCATGGTGAGTAGCCTAAAACTGTACTTGATTTACAGCAGCTCAGGCCTTTGCTGAAATAAATGCCATTACAGCTACTCTGCAGTGAGAGAAGAGCCAATAAATTATTTACAACTAGACATAAATGAGAAAGGGATTATCTGTTGCTTTGTCAAGATCTGCACCCTGTTTGCTTTGAGTCTTCCTCAGCCTTGCCCTTGAAATTACTGCTAGTGTTATTTTGACCTCACTCTAAGGGATATTTTCTCTTTCATCTGTCTCTTGGGTGTCCTCTGTAGAAGTGAGACTAGGAGCCATTTCTGCTGGATTCATGGTCAATGTCCTAAGTGATCCCAGACAGGAGGCTGAAATGTCAGCATAGCTTTCATATACTAACACAACGAGACAGCTGCACCCTTGGAATATGGAGAGATGGGAAGGTATCACAGACACCTTTGAGCACATTTCCACAGTCCAGCAGAGAGACTAGACCTGGCTGGGGATAGCTCTGAGGAGAAACCAGCCTGAGTGAGCGCAAGGCTGTGACAACACAGCAACACCTTTTGGCTCTCAGCCAGCAGAGTGGGGCAGTTCTGGGCCAGCTACACTTAACTATCCCTCCCTCTTCTGGC
>VZUA01023998.1:8060-23889 GCA_013401035.1 Horornis vulcanius | reverse complement strand
GGCCCTGTCCTGCCCAAGGTGTGCCCTAAAGGCCTTTCAATAAATCTCTGCTTTATTCTCCAGCTCTGCCCAGTCTCTGTTCCAGCTCAGCCTGCCCAAGGCATCACTTCCATCATGGAAATTTTGGTGGAAGCACCATCGTGGGCCTCTTTCCCCCATGGAAATTCCAGCTCCACACCTGTGAGGGAAGGGAAGGAGAAAACTTCTGCAGTGCCCTCAAGGGACTCCTGCTTTGGTACCCAAAGCTCTTCACATCCTTTAAGGAAGAGTTTCCACTGGTGAAAGCAAAGGAAATGCTGGAAGTGGAAACTTCCAAAATATCCCAGGGTAAACTGGTGCTGAGGAATCATCTGATTTCTGGCGAGGCACTCAGCAGCTCAAGCCTTAGAACAGATTTAATGCAAACAGAAATTTGACACAGATCTGAAGGGTAAGTTCATGGTTTGAAGAAAATAAATACCTAATCATAGGTTTTATTTTTCAATAGCAAGTACTTATCGAGAGTTTTGATTTTAAATAAAATTTCACAGGCAAAAGTTGTGCACTGCAGGAAAAAAAAGCTGAACCAAAACCCACCTTCAACCCCAACTGAGTGAAAGAAAAAAAAAACAACAAAGAAAAACAACCTAGAGATGGAGGAAAAAAGTTGAGGTACCAAATTTCAGTAAACCGCCTTCCCCTTGTCTGGTTTCTCTCCAGGATTTATTGATCCCCAGAAAAATTTAATTTAGAGGAAATTATGCCGGACTAAACAAACTTTGCTTCCAAAAGCACAAATACTTCCAAAGATTTTGTTCTTTTTGCTGTGATTTCAACAAGACTCAAGGAAAAAGAAAAAAGCTCTTTCTCTGACCTACAAAAGCAGAAATTCTTCTTCCTTTCAAATTTAACAGTTCAAATTCAACAGCTGCATCCTTTGTACTGCTTAAAATTTCCCAAACCATGAGCATGTGCAGAATTTTTAGGAGGAATTACATCCCTCACTCTATTTTCCCTGTGTTTCTTACTACCTTCAGCTTCATTGGTTCACTTTTCCAGGCAATTCCAATTGGAATTGTCTTCTGCACTCACGAAAATTAACAGCAAAATTTGAATTTCTTCATTTGAAGCTCAATATTCAATTAATGAGACATTCCAGAATATTTTTTCTGTCCACAAAAATCCCTGGTTTTGAACTGGAAATTTTGACAGATATTTCCAAATTTCTTTTAATTTATTTGGCTAAATGTCTGTATAAATTTTTGATTTATGTAAAATCTGGATTAAGATTTAAAGCTTTGTTTCAATGCAATCATTGCTGTTTTGTGATTCAATAACCAAGAACTGGAACCTGTTCAAGTGCTCCTTGTCTTTTCAGCAATGATAAAGGTAAACAGAAACGGAACTAATTTTTTTTCTTTTTCTGTTCTTGCAAAGCTCAAATTCCACATGAAATTGAGGCAGATAATGGGAGGCTGAGTTTACATCTAATTTCTCATAAAAACCTGATCGATTTTGGCTTGATCTCCATTTAACTTGTCAGGAATTTTTTTGCAGCTGGGTAATTGCAAAAGTTTTCACGCAATCTTGTATCTGAAAAAAAAAAAAATCCCTTTTATTTATTGAGTGCTTGGTTATATTTACAAGACTTTGGTTTTCAAACAAAAATTTCATATTTGCTTCCAGGTTTGGAAATCCATAATTCTTTTTCCCTCTTTTCCTGAATGTGGAGCTCTGTATTTTTCCCCAGTGATGTATGAGCTTCATGGGGGCACAGTAAGGACAAATCAATGAGCCAGGTGTGCACAGTGAATCATCAGGGGTTTAAAACTGCCTCAAGATATATTAACTCAGGGTGAGTTATGCATGAAAATCTCCATTCTCCTAAATATCCGTCAGCATGATTTCTGGATAATGGAAAATTACCAGTTCTCCAATCCTTATTTCATATAATAGAACTGGGGCCAAATTTATGAAGTCCTGTTGGGTTTTAATGCAATCCTTTGTGGCAAAACTGGGGGGAACTTTAGAAAAATATTGACTGAGAAAAGGCTTGGTCTCCGTGTTCCAGGAACCAAAAACACAACTGGCACTTTACTCTAGCATTGAGGGGAGTAGACAAAAAAAAAAAAAGAAAAAAGAAAAGAAAAAAGTCATATTCCACAAATCTGATTCCTATGTATTTGATTCCTGCACAAAGCTCAGGAAAACCTCATAGACACACGTTTATTTGTGCAAATAAATCAAGTAAATTCTATTTATTTGGTGCAAACTTCCTCTTACTTTCAGAATACAACAATTTTTTGCTCAGCAATTTTCATAACATCTTGGAATCCCAGAATGGTTTGGGTTGGGAGGGACCTTAAATCCCACCCAGAGCCACCCCTGCCATGGCAGGGCCACCTCCACTGTCCCAGGGTGCTCCAACCCCAGTGTCCAGCCTGGCCTTGGGCACTGCCAGGGATCCAGGGGCAGCCACAGCTGCTCTGGGCACCAGGGAATTTTCACAGGGAACAATTCCTTTCTAATATCCAACCTAAATCTCCAAGTCTTCCAATGAACACAGCTTTTCCACTCCTTCCTGAAATATCTTTTGCACTTGTCCTCCTCTGCTTTGCACTAAGGATGAAATAATTTTTTTTCTTTAAAAGGCAGTGAGGTTTTCCCCACAGGATAATCCTTTGTTATCCCAACAGCTCCTCAGGGAGCAGCTCTGCCCTCGGACAGGGAGGCCCCACAATCTCCATTCCACTTCAGGAGTCCAGATCTGAATGCAGCATTTTATTTTTTTTTTTCTGTCCTTGAAGGAAAAGACAGCACCATCTGCTCTGTCTACAAACCTCCCACCTCAGGAACTCTCAGAGTTCTGAAAATCAGGATGAAAAGGGTTTCATTCAGTAGACACCTAAAGGTTAAATTCAAGCCTATGTAAAGAGGAAGAAGTGCAAGAAAGATTCTTTGTCTTAAATCCATTTAAAGTCTTCCAAATGTGGCTCTAGCAGGACTTAATGCACAGAGCTTACAAAGCTCCAAAATAAAAGGGAATTTCACCACCTGTAGGAACCTGTATTTCTCAACTATTACATACCAGTGTGAGGGGAATTTTGTGGAAATCCTGAACAGCAGCAACACCTGAGGGAAAGAATGAGCTCCATGAATGATGCTGCACCATCAGCCAAGGAAAAGGAAAGGTTCCTGGGAGGTGACTCTTAGTCCACCACTAAAACTTGTCCCCAAATGCCACATCCACACATCCTCTGACACTTCCTGGGATGGTGATTCCACCATTTCCTCGCCAGTCTGTTCCAATTCCTGACCACATTTTCACACTTTTCAGTGAGAATTTTTTTGTTCCTAGCCAGCGTTTCCTGTTAATGGAAAATGGATGGAAAGGGGAGGGTGAAACTGTGCTGATGTCTGACTGATTCCCACATTTCTCAGGTCTCGAGGACGTGGCACCAGTGGAAGGAGGGGATGGTTGGTCCTGGCTGTGCTTGGAAGAGCTCCAGCTCTCCTGGGAACCTTCCTTGGAGTGTAACAGGTGAGAGGATAAATCCCCTTGATTGCAGGGCACCTACACTGCAAATTCAAACTTTTCCAACATCACAACGCCCACCTTGAGGCTTCAAAGGAGGAAAAAAGGCTGATTTAAGCTGCATGAAACAACAAAATTCACAGTGTTCATCATGACAGCAGAGAAATTTAGCATTTCTTTAAAACCCAGGAAAGTTAACACTATTCCCTGACTGAAGTTGGGTAAAACCCGAGGTTTTCATGAAGACACTCATTATAGTTGCATATATTAAATTATAATTTCAGGGAAAGTATGGCTGATGTGAGTGAAACCCAAAAGAAATCCTACATAGGGTGCAAAAGAACAATTGAAGTTTTTTTGTAAAAATCAGCTTTTGTGTTCGTAATGTGATAAAAGAACCTGCTGGGGGCAAAAGTTTCTTTCTAAAATTTGCAGATTCTAAAATAATATTTTAAAGGCAAGAAAGAGGACTCAATGTGAAAGTTGTTCCAGCTCTTTGGAAACCAAACATCACCCATGAAATTGAGCAGAGAATTTATAAATTTAGAGAAGAAGAAGTTTTACATGAAAATGGTATTTTTAGCTGGACTTTGGCGTTAGAACGTTGTGTTAAATTCTCAAAGTCCTTAAAATATGGAGAGTGCAAGGAAATATTAATCTGTTTACTTTAATTTTTCAACTATATGAGTCACAGTCACATATTTTTGTCTTTGTGCCCATAATTTTGAGTATCTTTAAGGATTTGTGACTAATACAGGGCATGACTGTCATTCTTTTTTTTTTCTCCTCAGTGTTAAATATGTGTTTATATTTTGAAAGCCTGTTTTCAAAATTTGTTCTACATTTTCCCCGAGTTCTGCTCCGAGTATCTTTTTTCTGCAGTTGCTCAGTGTTTTATTTAAAGTCACCTAATAAAGAGCGTGGAGTCAAGGATCTCACACTGTAGGAATATTAGACTTTAAACAAATGTCTTTATCACCCTTTTGCAGTCACTGTTCAACTAAATGGATGAATATTTGACTCGGTGTTAAATTAAAAAAAATATTTGTAAAAGTGTTTATAATGTATTCCCTTTCCTTTCCCAAGTACCACGAAAAACTATTCAGGTTTCAAGAGAGCCAGGAATGAGAGTGTGAAGAATATTATGCAAATATGAGCATAACTATGAATCTTCTTCAATATTTGCAGTCCTTCTGCTTGTGATTTTAGCCACTGAGGGAGGAAATACAGCCTGGCTGTAGCCTTGGCTGCCTTGGTGGTTTTAAATCCTGCTAGGATAGAGGCAGTGATCCAGCTATAAAACCTGCCTCTTCCTCTCACTTTTCCTACGTGAATTATTAATAATTATTGTTGTATTTATGATTCAGTTTGTCCTTAACATAAGGGTGGTTCTCGCTGCAGGTCTGCTCCATCAGCTGTGGGAGGCCCTGGCTCGGGGCACTGGCCACAGTTGGGTAAAACCTCAGATTTTCATCAAGATATTCAGAGTTACATATATTAAATAATAGTTTCAGGGAAAGTATGGCTGAGGAAAGTGAAACCCAAAAGAAATCCTACACAGAGTGAAAAAGAAAAGCAGCACTGGTGCCTGGCACACCCTGAGTGCTGTGGAAACCCAAAATCTCCTTTTCCAAAATCCTGAATCTCCATTTGGCTGGAGCCAGGCCGTGAGCAAAGCTGGCAGCGTTGTTGCATCAGTGTTTTGGGACGTGTAGGGTGTGCAGGTGGCTTTGAGGCCAGCCTGATGTTGGCAGCAGCAGGTCCTGGCTGGCTTGAATCCTGCCACAGATGAGGATTCTGGATATCCACAGCCTTGGCACCTGCACCCTGCTGCTGCAGGGCACTGAGCAGTGCAGGAGCTGCGTGACACAGCAGCTGTGACATTTCTGAGCTCCTGCAGAAGAGCTGCAGATCCAGAGGTTCCAGAGGTTATCCCCCAAATCCAGAGGGGGTGTGGAGGCATTCACCTGTGTGCTCCTTGTGGCAGCCCTACTCTTGTGCAGGGACAGGGTTGCATCTTTTCCATGCCTACAAAACCAGGGAAAGTCCAACGGACTTGATGTTGGCAGCTCCAGGACACAAACTTTTCTCTTCTTCCTTTTCCTCCTCCTTGTCACAGCTTGAGGTGTTTTCTCAGTCATGAGGAGGAGGTGATCCCACTGGGAGCAGCTTCCTGTGGAAGTGTTGATCTGCTGACTGTGGCTGTGACTCCTCCAAGATTCCCTCAGGCATCTGTGTCATTTCCCTCACTCTCTTCCAAGCTCAGTGTCTGACACAGCTGCAATTCTGCACCGAGAGCTGGTACCACCAAAATCACATTTCTGATTAATGTAGAATTAAAAAGCCCCTTTTGAGTCCTTTTGTGTGTGCATTTTCTTGCATTAATGGCCTGAGCAGGATTTCCTGCATTCCAGAGTTACCTTGGTCAGGAATAACCTGTGAGCTGCCAAAACAACGGAGATATTTTAATGTGTATAAACCCCACAGATGCTGGTGTTGTGTTACTCGAATTTATCTTGAGAGATAAATTTGCCTCACCTATTTCAGATTTTAGATTTAAGACATAGGCATTTTAGGTTTTAGACATAGGTTGTTTACCAAATTGCTACAAACAGAAACAGAAAAGTTTGACAAGATGATGGATCAGCAAATTGGATTACCTTTCCCACCTTCCTCAGGGTATGAGCCTCTGCAATCCCTACAGCTTTTGTGAAAACTCTTCTGAGCTTTCTCTTTTCAAAAGGATCCTGATGGCAGCTCCCACTGGCTCTCAAGAGTGGGGAACCAGGAATGTGCATTTAAAACTGGCACAGGTGCCTTGCTTTCCTTCAATTGCTCCCTCTCCAAAACTCCCCACAGCAAAAAACTGCCATGGAATAGAGCCATGGAATACCCTGAGCTGGTAGGGATCCCCAAGGACCTTCAATCCCAGCTCCTGGCCCTGAACAGGACCCCAAACAATCCCCCCCTGGGCCTCAGAGTTGCTTTTTTTTTTTTTTTCCTTTTAAAACGCAGTTGTTGAGTCCTCACTTATCCTCAGTGGGAGCTCTGGCTTTATTTCCCATAAATGAGGATCATCTTTCAGATGGTATCTGTGGTCTGGAGCAATTCTTTAGCGCCTTCTTCACCTGGCACATTGTTTCCTGGCCTACTTGATATTCTGCTACCTCTTGGCATCACAAGGAATGTCTCATAACCTTATTTCTGTGGCCTGGAAAATCAGGATATGCCCCAGGATATTTAATGTTCTTAAGCCATTGCAATCTAAAGCTTCCTGATGAAGGGAAGCAGAGGGGCAGAGACTGATCTGCTGTGCCAGGGCAGGATCAGGTTGGATTTTAGGGAAAGGTTCTTTCCCCAGAGGGTGCTGGCACTGCCCAGGCCCCACAGGGAATGGGCACAGCCCCGAGGAGCCTTTGGACAACGCTCCAGGGATGCCCAGGGTGGGATTTGGGGTGTTTGTGCAGGAACAGGAGCCGAGTTTGAAGATCCTTCTGGGTCCTTTCCAGCTCAGGATATTCCATGATTCCTTGTTTCAAGCCACCAACAAAGCTCAGGCATGACATCATCTCTGAAACACATTTTGAACTTGAGAGGGAGTGGAGGGGAGCTCTGGGACAACAGAGAATGGGAGGGAGAAACCAGCACTGATTGCCCTTGAGGGCCCAGCTGACACCGTGGTGGCATCTGGAATCTGTCACTTCAGAGCAGCAGGTGGCAGGGGCTGCAAAGAGCCCCCAGAAACACTCCAAGCACTTCCATCTGAAATCAGCTTTATTTTCTGTACACCCACCTCGGCTGGGAACACTGTGGTACCACAGGGGAAGTACCTGTGAGGAGGAAGGAGAGGTGTTATGAAAGGCCTTGATGTAACCTCAGCATCCAAAGCAATAATTATTTCCTTTTATTCATGTGTGGAAATGATTTACCAGCAGGTCTTTAGTGCACACACTCCCGTGTGCTTGCAAACAGAATGCTGCTTGCCTCATGAGCTCACAATGCAAAGAGAACCTGTTACAAATTCAGTCAATGATCCAACAGGAAATTAAACCTTTTAAAAATGGATGAACCAATGGACCAAGTGTAATGGAAGAAAATGCACAAAATGGGAAGTGTGAGTCATTAACTTGATTTAAATATGATTTTTTTTTCTTTCTTTGGCGGTATGGCACCAAGGTCTGACATGATTTCCTCTTTCAAGGATGCAGCAAGATGGGAAAAGAATTGGAATTAAACACTGCAAAGATACAATTTTTTCTTTTAATTAGAAAAAAACCTCATTGTCATACCAGGCAGGAGAAAAATACTAGAAAATATTTAAACCTGTGAATTTCAGCTTAATATAAAGTCACCTTTTTCTATGACCCTGAGGAGGAATGGACTTGTTCCTTTTCTAGAATATTTAATTAGGTGCAAGGATAAGAAAGACAGAAGAAAGTTATTTTACTCTGAATCTGAAAAAATGCCAATTATTTCACAATTCCCACTCCCTGACCGCAGCACTGGGATCTGATTTAAGGAACCTGACTGGCAGTGTGATTTAAAGATGATGGTGCTCTCACTACAAATAATATCCCACTGCTGAGAGAAAAAATCATTGGTATTTGCAGGCCAGACCCTTCCCATGAACACACACCCTGTGCACATCAAGCCATGAAAATTTCAGAGGCAGTGGTTTGGTTTAAGGAATTTCGAGGTTTTTTTTGTTAAGTTGCTTTTAAATTTTCCCTTTCCTTTTGTGATTTTCGCCCCATTTTCTCTGCCCATAGGAACATCACCTTTGGGAGGTGTTTTCCTCCTCCATCAAAAGTTTTGCTGAATTTCCTTTTTAGAGAGGTAGGAGGGCAAGGCAGGAGCTAAAGCATCATCTGTGTGCTTTTGAGGAAAGTGGTCCTGGAAAACAACTCTTTCCTTGCTCAGGATCTCTAAGAGGGAGAGGGATGTAAATGGCAAAATAAAATAATTTCCTGAGCCACAATGGTCAGTGGGAGAAAAGCTCCTTTTGGGGATGTTCTCCAAGCATGATTTGTGAGTCCTCTTTGGCACTTATTTAGGTGATAGACTGTGGAAAACACTTTTGCTTT
Source organism: Horornis vulcanius (assembly GCA_013401035.1). Taxonomy (NCBI): domain Eukaryota; kingdom Metazoa; phylum Chordata; class Aves; order Passeriformes; family Scotocercidae; genus Horornis; species Horornis vulcanius. The sequence continues at coordinate 15,291 of VZUA01023998.1, read as the reverse complement.
AGTGGAGCTCTTCACATTTTTTTTCACACATAAGAGCATGGTGGGAATAATTAGGAAGTCACCCTTTAAGGGGAGCTTTTTAGCCACCCCTTTGCCTCTAAAGCTGATAAATTCACTGATAAGGAGCAGAGTGACTGCGGGCACCAGAGCAAATCTAGGAATGGGGGTCCCTGGTAGCTCCTTGGAAGTTTGATCCCAAGGTGATGTCCTGCTCGGAGCTGTTCCATCCCAGGCCAAGTGAGGAGCAGGCACACACCCAGGGCTGTTTGCAGCTGCTGCTGTTGCCAATGGGATTATTCTGCAAAGGAGGCACAGCCCTGCACTCCCCAAGCCATAAACACTGGGATGCAGACAAATCCTATTAACAAATGACAGGATTTGTGCTTGCACTGTACCTCCTACTCACCACCTTCAAAATTTACCCCGTGCTGGCTGAACCGTTGTTCTGCATGCAATCAAGTGAATTAAAACCCATTTAAAAACCCAGCTAAAAACCCCCATCGGATTGCACTGAAGTGTGAATAATGATTCAACATCATCAGCTGTGGTTGCCATAAGAAACAAGATTTCATAATCTGTAAAGTGTAGAAGAGACAGAAATGCCACAAGCAACATTCATCTACTCAAATGATAACCAAAATGGGATCTAATTTTCAGTGCTGGAGTAGTTTTGGGGGGTATTTTCCCAGCTCCTATGATTTCTCAACAAATCAACAAAAGCAGCTGTAAGCCTAAACAGTTTTCAGAAGCCTGAAGGCTCAATCTGATTGACTGTATTATCCACCCTCTGTTAATAGTCATAAATGATTTGTTTCTGTTGGAGAAAACCAAGAAGAACTACAAATAAAGGACTTTTATCTGAATCATAAGTCACCTCATATCACAGTCTGCTGTTGCACAGTCAAAAAATACCATGCAGAAGATGAAATTTGCTTTGAATATTTGCAGTGTTTAATATTTTAGAAGTCCTAGCATATCACTTTGGGAGAGCTGTGTATAAATTAGCATGAACACAGAAAATGTTTATTTTATTAATAAAAAGTAGAGCAAGCAAGTAGAGTAGCGCTGCTCCTAAGGACTGTCTGGCTGAATTTTAAGCAGAAATCTCTGTTTTTCCACACTTTATTTCTTATTTGTGTCCTGAGGCTCGATCAGCACAGCCCAAGCAGGTCAGTGGGTGAAGGCAAAGCGTTGTGTGACACACTGTCAGGAGGAAAAAAAGGCTGATGAAAGCTGGGAGACGTAAACTTTGAAATGCAGTAAAAGTTGTCAGGAGGGAAGCAAAACCCAGGGTGTTCTGTGCAGCTTTGACAGCTGTAGCTTTCAGGAGAAGCTCGTGTCTGGGTCTGCAGAGTGCTGGGAGCAGAGCAGAGTAACCTGGGCAGGGATGTGATGAACTGCCCAGCACGTCCCCTTGGAAGTGTTTGCACAGGGAGACAGATTAAAGCAAAGGATAACCCTCTGAGCTCTCTTTTCTACATTTAATAAACACCTCTGGAGGGGAAGTGGGTTTTGGAAGGGATGTTTTTATGTTTGAATACAAATGGGTTTCTTGATGTTTTCCATCCTACCAATGGCACTGGACATTTGGTGTTGGCTTCCAGCTATTGCTGGGATAAAACACCAAATTTTCCTTTTACTTTAATAATTAAAAAATGGGTTGCAATTAGAAAAGATTATTCTTTTCTGCATGCACTAATAAACTTAGGACACTGAATGTCTCAAACCCTGATTATGGGGACTCCAGGTAAATAAACACAGAGCCACTCCATCAGATGCAGGAACAAACTGAGACTGAAGAAATTAGGAATAGAACGTAATTTCATTTCCTTGATTTCATTTCCATTGCTTTCATACTTGATTTCTTTTTCCTTGCACAATGGCATGTTCACACACACAGTCCCAGCAAAGCCACTGCATGAAGCGTGGCTTTGCACTGCAGACCTGTGCTAAAAGGTGGATTTAAAGTCAAGTGTGGCCTTGCAGGTGAGCCCATTCTGCTGTGTACTCAGATTTTATTATTGCCTGACTGTGATTTAAGCCTGCAAAGCAGCTGGTTAATGTTAGATGGGTCCATGGAAGGTGTTCCTCAGTATTATTTCTGTCAGATGCTGGGTAAAACCTCTCCTTGTGGAATGCTTGCAGGACTTAAATACCTCCTGTTTGTGTTAGCTATTCAAATGTTAATACCAGGCTCTGTTCTGCTCACACCTGCACATCAGTTTTTGATGAGTAGGAGCCTACCAAAATCATGACACTGTTCTGAATTTCCAGAGCTGGACCAATATATTGAATTGTTTTATTTGGGTAGTTACATCTTCCTGCTTCAGTTTTGCTTTTTGCCTTCTTTACCTTCCCCTCTTAATTCTTCACCTCCTTTCCTNGCTCACACCTGCACATCAGTTTTTGATGAGTAGGAGCCTACCAAAATCATGACACTGTTCTGAATTTCCAGAGCTGGACCAATATATTGAATTGTTTTATTTGGGTAGTTACATCTTCCTGCTTCAGTTTTGCTTTTTGCCTTCTTTACCTTCCCCTCTTAATTCTTCACCTCCCTTCCTCTTAGTGTGAAATTAGACTAAAAAAAATATTTGGGGATGAGAAGTGCCCTCATCTGACTGTAAATTCCTTAGAGTGGTCTTGGTAGAGCAAGATAAATAACACAGATTATGGTAAGGATACATTTGATTTTCAGTGGTGTTCTTTTACAGACACCTCTCCTGGTTAGTGTGCAAGGTAAGTAACATAATCAGATCTATCAAGGAACTGATTTTTATATGAAATGTGAGCCTGGGAATTTAGGGCAGGCTGATAATATTGAGAAACTCAGGAGTTTTTGTTTGCTAAAGGCTCTGTTGATTATTTTATGTTCTTGAGTGTCCAGCTGTAATAATGTGAATCCTGCTACGGTTCTTCCATGGGTTCTTTGACAGCAAATCATGCTCCTACTCAGGAACTTGGAGAATCTAATTTATGTATGTTCATTAGATGTTTGTCAAAACACACAAACTTTATTCATGAAGCTTAGCTTTCACCCATGATTGCTTTAGATGAACAGGCTTTCATTATGGTGTAAGACATAAATCCTTTTAAAGACTTAAAACCAGTGCTCCTCAGATCCAAAATTATTAATTCTCCTACTTAAGGAAATAGAGCTTTCCTTAAGCTCATGTGAATGCCACAGATAAATGATTAACGTTGCCTTTTGCATAATTGCAGGGCCAGGTGAAATGCTTACATATATATTTCATTGATATAAAAGGTGCATGAATCCATACATTGCATTTTAAAGGTAAAAAACAAATGAGAGCTGCAGCAGGCTGGCACAGAATGAATCCTGCTTTGCATTTGGGAAGGGCTGTAAATCACTGGAGCTCTGCAGTCAGAGTTTATGATTTCCATCAAAGAGCACGAGGGACATATTTCACTGTAGTCTATCCATTATTCTGCACATACTTGAAGAGAGAAACTCAAACAAAGCTCTCATTAGGAAACATTGACAGAGGACCAGCAGAGAATTCATTTACTGGTACATGGTGATACAGCAAAGCAGACAGCCAGGGCCATACATCAGAGTGCTGGGGGATGGAGGGCTGAGGAGGACACGTGCATCTAGACAGGGATTTTTGTACAGCTCTTCCCAGCTTTCTGTTTGTTCTGAGTTCTGGCAGCTTGGAAGCAAATGAAAATTGATAGTGGAGGTGTCAGGGAGCTGGGAGGGCTGCCTGCTCCTGCAGGAACCGTGGCACAGAAAGGAACCAAAAGTCAAAAATCAAAGTGCTGGGGCAGCTCAGCAAGGATTCGAGTCAGGGACAGGCCCAGAGATGAGGACCAGGGTGTTGCCCTGTTCTCTTGGTGTTCTTTCTAAGCCTTCTGTAGCTCACATATTTTGGAGTCAGTTTCCCATGGATTTTCATGTAAACAAAGCCATGTTTCTGTAACTGTCCATATTGTTTACATTCTTCTCTTTAGGAGGGACAATTGATGGACACTTTCTCAGAGCAGTGGAATTGAAGAGGTTGAACCTCAGACTTCCAACGTGGCCTCATTTCAGGAAATCTATATAAACTGAAAGTGAAAATTAAACCTCCTCTCTTTTCCTGCTTTGTCTCTGCTGTGGTGTCTGCGTCTCCCTGGGGACAGCAGTGCCTCACCAGGGTCAGCCACATCCCCTGCTCCCCAGGCAGGGACAGAGGCAAGGTCCAGCTGGGACATCCCAGCCCAGGGTTGGGGACAGGGTCAGCACTAGGACATGTGGGTGCCCAGGTGTGCCTCGGGGCAAGGCTGAGAACTGGGGCTGGGGAGGAGCCAGCAGAGGCTGCCCAGGGCAGTTAAACCCCTTTAGTGTTTTAGGGACCCCAATAAACAAACGTGAACCTCCCTAAGGACTGCTGGGTGCTCAAGAGCCACTCTTGCAGCAGCAGTGGTGAGTGCTTTCATGGATACACACCCAAAGGGCTCTACTCTGTCTGTAAAACATTTTACAAATGTTTTCTTGACTTATCAGCACCTATTTGATGTTTTCCCTGTCTCCCAGGGGTTAAGGTTGATGCAGCTCTTAGGGCTAAACTCCTGCTGGAGTAGCAGTGTGGAAAGCTCTGACAGCCTCTAATGGCTTGGCCAGAATAAATAGAGAACAACAAAGAAAAATATTGTCTCAGCTGGGTTTCTGAGGGTTTGGGTGCTGCTGTGGCTTTGGGGATTTTGTTTTGTAGGTTTGAGAAGATTCAGAAAATGTGGCAAAAAAATCTATGATGCATAATTTCTGTGGAAATTATTTTTAAAATATGTCTTGCTGAATATTTATTCTAGTTTTGCAGGTATCAATCAAAATATGTGCAGCCTGAATAATATTTAAACTTTAATTTACACTTAATGAAATGAATTTTGATGCTCTTTTGGCGCTGGGGTTTTTTGTGTGCTATTAGGATGATGTGAGGTGTTCATTTGGCTTCTTTATAGTAATGAGCATTATTTAAGTTATTGCTGGTATCCAACCCTGATCCCTCTACACATGGAGATATTGATAATTGGAAAAGCGAGGTTGTGCAAGGATTTGTGGAAATAAATGCATGGCTTTGACAGAGCCTTCCCAAAGCAGCACAGACTGAGCCACTCTGCTTGTCTTTATGGGAAATAAATTAATTTTTCCCTGGTTTGGAATGATGAGTGAATTGGGGAAGAAGCTGGGACAGAAACAGATACTCCAAGAGGCCAAATGTGTTAAGTTTTGTAATTTAGCCTTGCTGAAGCTCAGTTTTAATTACTGCTATGAATCCAGATCTTCTTTAGGAATAAATCTGAAAGCTTTTCCATCAACGTGCTGAAAGGAATGTGCACATATAAACCACTCTAAAGGGCTTTATCTGCATCAGCAGCAACTTTAGATCTGTTTTATATAAAATTTTTCTTCTGATCATTTGTTTCTCTCCCAGCCAAGCCATGGCTCTGTCAGGGGGTGAAATGATTAGTGCCATGTCAGAGGTTGTGGATCAAGGTCTCTCCAGAGCAGCCCTGTGCTGCCAGTGGCTTTTCCAAAGGGAATTGGGAATATCAACTGGCTTTAATTGTGTCTGCTGCAAGTGTGATGCTTTTTGTTAAGCAAAAGGTCAAGAGAAGCTGAACTCATTTAACACGGGCTGAAGTGAAGCACTGACTTTGCACAAGGGCACAGAGTGACAGGAACAAAGGAGGGGAGAGTTAAGTTGGATATTGGGAAGAAATTCTTTGCTAATGGGGTAGTGAGGCACTGGACCAGTTTGTCAGGAGAGGTTGTGGCTGCCCCTGGATCCCTGGAAGTGCCCAAGGCCAGGTTGGACAAGGTTTGGAGCACCCTGGGACAGTGGAAGATGTCCCTGCCCGTGGCACTGGATGACCTTTAAGGTCCTTTCCAACCCAGACAGCTCCAGCATCCCATGACAAATTCCAGGAACCTGGAAAATGTTTCTTTGTCTGGCAAAGGGGGTTCATGAAGCCAGAGGCACAGGCTCATGGTTACTTGTGCCTTAGTTTAAGGTTTTTCTGATCAAATTTTCCAGGGAATGGTTTTGCTGCCATGTCCATGGGCGTGATGATGTTATTTGTCAGGATTTATGCCTTGGAAAATTCAGCCACTAAGTTAAATTGGTGTGTGATGGAAAGGAGGAAAAGATGTGTGGGAGCCTCTGGCTGGTCTGGGAAGAGAACCTGGGTTGGGAGCATTGATCCTGGGAATATTCTTGGTAATTTGTATTATATACAATACAAATACGTGCTCTGAGGGCTGCAGACTCAAAATTTATTGTCCACCCAACGTGGTATCACTGCTGTAACTGTTTTGGTGATGAAGAGATGCACAATTCCTTGTCCTCTTCTCAGTCCTTGTCATATGGAGACATAAATATGAAGATCCTGATTCTTCTAAACAAATTCAATAGAATTTACAACTTTACACACTTTGAGAACACCTTAGTGTTTAAATTGTTTATTATTGAGGAAGGAACTAAAACTTATACTACGTGAAGGCCTCGATTTAACCAAGGTTTAACATCCTTGTAAGTAGTGAGAAAATCTATTTTGACAAAAAATTCTCTCTCCCAGCTCCTGTGGACTGAGGGAATGAGCTCAAGGTGCCACTTAGGACACTCCTGGCTGATTGCTGCCTCCTGAGTGACAGCAGAGGTGAGGGTGAGGGGCTGGAAGGGGAGAAGGAGTTATGCTCACAGTGACTGATGAATTTCAAATAATTGATGTTTCCAACCAGTGTTCAGTTCTTCATCAGTGAGAAGCACAGCTTGTTTATCACGTTCTTAAATGGATGGAAGGAAATATGTGCATATTAATGTGGGGGAAAAAAAAAAGTACTTTATAAATGGCTGAGCGAAAATTTTCCATGAGATTTTAATGAGGATAGATAATAACATGGAAGAGTTTAACCAAATTTGGTTTTCAATCTTAGTCTCCATGGACTTGTTCTTCTGAGGGGCAGTTGTGTTGAAGAGAAATCTCCAAATCTGCTGGATGGGGATGAAATGCAGCTCTGGCTGCTTTCTCAGCTGGCTGGCCCAGGAAAATGGCATTTCTGGCCTATGAAATATTCCCATTTACATGGAATACTGACAGCTGAGTGAGTTTCTCTTTACTAGCTCCAAACCACAACATCCCAACTTTAGTTTAATCTCAGGTCAGGCTGCCAAGGGACCTTTAGATCATGTTAATATCTGAGCTGTTTTGCACTGTCTGTGAATAA
>VZUA01023984.1:0-13121 GCA_013401035.1 Horornis vulcanius | reverse complement strand
TCCATTATACTTGGGACCACAAGCATTTTTATAAAGGTCATTAGAACAAAGGTACTTGATTTTTACTTTTGCAAATAGTTAATCATTTTTTATTCCTCTTTATTTATTCCTTTAAAGTTTCTAAGATAAAAAAGCAGTAATAAGAAATTCAGCGGCACACTTGGCTATGTATTAATACTGTGCTTTTGGTTATTTTCATCTGCTATCAGTTTAATGGTATTTCTGACGTTATGAGAACAGAGCCCTACTAAAACATTTGTAAATAGCTCACTTGAAGTTTCAACCCTAACTGCAGGGGCTCTCAACAGCTGTATCCATCTGTATCAAACTATGACCTCTGAACATTTGTCTCAAGTTTCATCTGGAGCTCAAAATACTTCCTTTTGAGGATGTGAAAACAGAAAAATTATGTAACAAGTCTGCCCATACATCCATTTTCCTTCCAAGTGTTGCAAAACTGAGGAACTCATAATGTATGATTAGTGCAGTTTTGCCCTATTTTGAGTCCCAAATACATAATCATTTACTTAATTAGTTTGCTATCTTGTCAGTTATAGACCAGAAAATAAAAAATAACCAGATGAATAAAAGCTCACCTTCCACAGTAAGAATACCAGCAGTGCGAGCATGAGTATTCCAGCGAGGATAGCCACCGCGATGATCCACCACGGAACTCCTGTGTAAAGGGCTACTCGTTTTGCAGGAAATACAGTCACACGCACCTAGGGGATGGAAAACGTGCAGATGGAAGGAGTATTTCAGAAGGTACATGTTTAATTAGAAAGCTGCAATTTATATGGTCTTATCTCTCCTCTAACAAGATGTCTTCTACAAAACGCTTTTGAAGAAAAAGTTCCCACTGGTATAATTTGAATACGGTAGATTTTTTCAACCACATTCAAAGGTAAAACTGATCAGTAATTCAAAACTCAGTTAAAAAGTTAAACTTCTAGCTAGTTTTGTTTAAAATTTGTTTCATTCCTGGTGTTTGGAGATAAGCTAGAACAATCACAGCTATAACATGTGGTTCGCATTAAACACTGAACCTACCTGAGCAACTTCATTTGTGAGTTTAACATTCTTGGCTGCAGCAGGAACACTGATAGAAGCCCTAACAAGAATGTCAAGGTAGTTCATTTTTGAGTATTCCTGTTCCAAAATGAAACATGAATATTAGACACAGAACAGAAAAAAACTCTGACCTTCCAAAAAGAGCAGGTAAGAGGACTTACCTCTAAGAAGGTACTGTTCCACAGCCTGGAACGCAGCACAATGGATGCCTTGCTGTCCAAGCCCTTCAGGGGACACTTTATGTCCACACAGCGTGCATTGGCATTGCAGCTCTGCAATTACACATTTCTACACGTAAATAAGATCACATCTTCACAGACTGTTTAAACTTCACTCCAGGATTAAAAATCGGATTAGATGCGTCATACCTACGTGCAAGAACCGCTATCTGTACTGACACAGGGAAAATACAATGAAGATGTTATTACTTGCTTATTTTAATGTAACTATGCAGATATTCTTTCCTAGTTCTTTCTCACAGTAGATAATCTAAATGTTCAAATTTTAAAAGCATCAATATTTGGATAGAAGATCAGAAGAAGGCACAGAGAGCATTTCTTCCACTTTGCCAAACTCAGGAAAGCCCTCTTTCGCATGCAGAGGGAGGTATCTGACAAGAATATAGCTGGTGCAATATCCTTACCAAGGTCTTGTATTTCCTTTCTGAGAATAAAGAAAACGCCTGGCTGTCTGTAATCTGCTTCTCTGCAACTTCACGCTTCCTTCTTGAATTATGGGATTCCTAAAAGGAAAAAAAAGTAAAACTAAAAAGCAGTTTATCATAAGAATCTTTTAATTCATACAAGGAGAGAAATGTGAGCTCAGTGTTTTCTTCTTCCAAAATCATCACGTGACTGACAGCATTATATATCCCTACTTACCTACATTTACTGNATTTGCATTTTTATTTCTAGATAAAGGGTATTAATGGTACTCTGCCAAAAGAGTAAGAATGTGCTACAGTCAGTAGATGCAGGGTTTTTTTAACTGCATACTAATTAGATTCACTGCAAGTAATATTAACTAATAATCTGACAAAAACAGGTTTATGTGCATGCAGTTTTAATGGTGGAAAGTAAAAACTCCATACAATCTTAATGAAGAATACAATCTATATGAAGAAGAAAAAGAAAATGCAGCTCAAGTTTTAGGAAAAAGATTTTGCTAGATAAGCACAATCCAGGGCTATGAAAATTGCTTTTTTAATATTTGTTGTAAATAAATAAATTTAGGTTCAAACCCCTTGTCTTCAAAAAAAGTATATGGAATGCCCCCAGGCTGGGAAAATATTTAGTTAGTTTTTTGAGTAAGAACTCAGGTGTTTTTGTTACTGAGCAGTTTTCAATAATACTGAAGAAATTTGTTAGAACCGTCAGCAGTTTCATCCTGTATAAGAGCCTATTACAGCAGTGCCCATTGCAAAAACAGTCATTGTGACATAGCATCTATCCTTTAGCATATCAGCCTCATTAGCTCTCATGAAGTCTCCTGACAGGAGATTATTCACTGATAGATTGGTCATGTATAAAAAGTAACTCCCAAGGCAAGCTCTCATGCCTTACTGTCACTTGCTATGGGGTGCTCTCATGTTGTACCAATTCAGGAACAGAAGACAGGGTAGCATACCGCAACACGCAAACTGTTGATTTCATTCTCGGGTTGACAGGAGACTTTTTCCAAGTCTTTGGAGTCTATTTTCATCAAATAAAGCAGCCATTTGCCATTACTAATTTCTTTTGGCCACTGGATGTCCAGGGAAGCAGTGCCAAATGTTTTCAGTGGTCTGCCCAAGTTAGTTACCTGTTAAAACAAACATTCTTTAAACTATGAAATACTTTTCAGGATTTTCTTCCTGAAAACATTATTGACTTGGACAAGCTTTAAGCATGCAGCTAACAGGAAATTTAGATCAGAAAAAAGGCAGTCAAAATAGTACAAAGACAAAGTGTATACTAAAACTAGCATACTTGGGGAACAAGTAAATACATAGAAGGATCATGTTAGTTTCCTAACACAAACTTTTAGTTGTTGATTTTTAGAAATTAATCTTCATGTGAAACGACAACTCCAGTTTAGAGTTAACAAATCAGTCAGTTGCTTAACTGAGGCAAACTGCAAGTTTCTGAGGAACTCTGACACAGAGAACAAGCTCTTGCTCTTCTAAGTCTGAATGTTTTTTCCCAGTCTCTTTTTTTACTTTCTTAGTGTTACTGATCATGCTAGCAAGTTTTAAATCAGATATTTTAACTGCTGCTGCTATAATACAAGGACCAGGTACAGAAAGAAGCAAAGGACTGACCAAGATGGACTTTATTTTCTCTTAGTCTCCTCCTTGCTGTATTATGCAGATGACCAAGACAGTGAAATAGACTCACACACTCAGAGGGGCCCTCACAGCACCTGCAGAACCAGGCAGGTTCTGGTTTAACTTTGTTCCCTCCCTGCAGGGGCTTTTATGCAATGGAATGTGCATGAACTGCTCCAAAACAAAAGCGTGCAGGCAGCCTCAGGCCACTTCCTCAAATATGATCGTAAAACATCAAGGCCTAAAGAAGCTCTAGTCCACATTCAAACTGCATGTTCTGATCAGGAAGTCAGGATTTTGGAACAAAGAAAGCCAATTTCATTGTAGCAACTTTTTAAAGTATTCATACGCATAAAGCAAAAAGCTGTGCATTTGATTAAAAGCAGCTGTTGCCATTAATCTGAATTACTCACTCTGAATTCAAACTCTATGAGGTTTCCAATATCATCTTCAGATTTCATAGCACTCTCACCAATGATGTTACCGCCAAAATATACCTGAGAAGGCTTAGCAACTCTGTTCAGGTGGGGGGTGGGAAAGAAGAATAATCAGATTTTAATGAGTCTGAAGCAAAACTGTCCCCAGACCCCCCAGTTTGTCATGCTATCAACACTTACCCAGTGAGTGATAAAAGCAATTCAAGAACCACTTTAGCACTGGCTGTAATTGGAGTCAAATTAACTTGAGTGCTTGTTCTGCAGTGAAAAGGAAACAATGGTGTTTATTTTACAAATTTAGTAGGTTTCTCTCTACTATTATATCTGTGAATCAAACAAATGAATTAAAAATGTTTACAACTGTATATCAAAGCAAAGTTCAGATGCATGCACACAAAGAAAACTTACGTTTCCAGCTTCAGGTTAATGTCTAAGTCTGTTGTATCAACATTAACTTTAGTGGTACTTAAGATCAGATAAAAGGTTACCTAAACAAGAAAGAAGATAATGAAATATTTGAGCTCTTAATAAGATATATTGATACATGAAATTTTATAGAAAATTTCAGTATTAAGTTCTAGAGTTAAAAAGACAGATCCAAATCAAATTTCCAGTTGCAACACACAGGAACTTTGACTGCAGTCAGAACAAGATTTTACAACATGAGTAAAGTAAGTGCAACTTACATTAGAATTTCTTTTGAAAGGATTTCCAAGTTCACACTCTGCTTGAGAACCATTTTGGTTAGCACCACACGTTAGTTGTTTTTCCTGATTAAACAGAATACATTTACAAGTAAAAAATATGCTGAAAATATTTTAAATTTTCAGTATTTTTTCTCTTAAACATACTTACAGGATAACCCCTCATCTCTCTGAATGCAGAGTATGTCAGACTGTCTGGAAAAGTTGCAATTAGTTTAGCTTCATAGGCATCTTCACCATCTTTTTGTGGATTTTTTACATCGGATGGATTATTTGTCACTGTTATTTCCAGGGCAATATCTTTCTGGTCTTTCAGAACAAGCACTGGCATGCCATTTTCACTACAGAAACAGAATGTACAGGGTTCTGTGCATTAGGAAAACAAATGTGTGTGCAAGTTTGCTTCTTATGATGGTTTATCCAAATGCAATTTCCTTGTATTAGGGGAGAATTACGGAAAAACTATGAAGATAAATAGTCATAGGTTTTTCCCCACCACACCAGTATTTCATCTGACACTGGCCAGCAGTTAAGAGGACAGGACAGGCTAATCTCTCAAGTAATCAGGAATTTATAGTATTTCTGACCCAGCATTTGCATCTGACTCATGTAGTGATGAATTTTCTCCAAATCAATCTACTGACCTGCTTTTTTCTTGTAAAGTTTACATGAGTTTGGCTTCCAAGTGTGGCACTTGCTGCTAAAAATGTCTGACTGCTGCCAGTAAATAAATGTACTTCCTTCTGTTTGTTTTACCCCCACTCTAATTCCACTGGCCCTCCAGGAAGGAGGGATGCAGCAGGGTGCTGGGGCATGTGTTAAAATGAAATCATTATCCATTTCTCTGCAACTACTTCTCTTGGGCTATTCGACTATACTCTATTGTGTTGTCATACAGTCAAGTTTCATCTGCAAAATAATTAACAGTGTCACACAATAAATGACTGCAAAGCTGGTTTAGAATATTCTTTCTCCAAGTGTTAAATTGTTTTGGTTTTTTTTTCTTTTAGCTCACCCCTGCACTATTATGGCCACTTAGTATCCATTTAACTCTGAACCACTTCTCAAGCTCTTCCCCTCTGCCCCTATTCCTCACCCTGACAAATCACTACTACCCAGAGCTGTGTTTGCCAGACAGAAAAAAGCTGCTCTCTTTCCCAAAATCCACTCCTAAAAGTTCTTTTAAGCACTTGTTAATAATGTGAACTTTAGAAGTGCATTAATCAAGACTTACAGTGGTAAATAAGTAAACCTGTCTTCATTTCCCTCTCTCGTGCAAAACCGGTACTGAAGCTTAAGATTGCTGTGACATTCATTGTCTTCTCCACATCCTTCTTTTAAGAACTCCACCTAAATAAAACCAAAGTAATTTTATGTGACACACAATAGTAGCTTAAAATGAGATTTCTGAAGCATTGAATAAAGCATCTACATGGAACTCAGAGGGCACTTTCCTGGACAGAGTTCAGATTTTAATTCTTGCCTGTTGAGTTTTCCTTTGTGACATACTGCCCTTGATGCTGGTAGTTCAGAACTTTAAATACGACTAAAACAGAGTTGGATAATTCCAAATGAGAGGTGCAGTTCTAATGAGGAAATACATCTTTAAGACTGATTCTTCAATAAGCGTTGAGGAAATGAGAATTTTTAATGGACTTATTCCCTCCCTTGTATGCCACTGCTGCACTCATTGTTCAAATGCCATTACAGCATCTAACAGTGGAAAATTAAGAGTGTACATTATCTTGTTATGTTGGACAAGTGTTCCCAGCAGGAGACAGTGAATTTCCATTTTTTAATCAAAGGTACATTTCCTCCTAAACTTATTAGGGAGAGGGAGGAAATCAAGGAGATATACCATCTTCACTTTTGTTGCAAAAGAACATAGTACATAACAAGGTCAGAACAAAATATAAAATAATAATACAAATAGTTACATGTCCAGTGCCACCCCAGTTATTTCCTTTGGACATAATATATTTTTTCTACAGTCTTTAAAATTAGGTCATTTGTAGAAGTGCAGATTTATGTGGATATGTGATACCAAAGGCTTACTTTTGTGGTCTCTGTTTCAGATTCATTTGAATTTAGAACTGGTGTAAGTTCTGGAAGTGCACTCTCTTTTCTCTTGGATGGTGACTCCAGGCCAGCAATTTTAACACTGACTGATATTGGAATGGGACGTAGCTTATCTTTAATTTTTTCCTGTTAAAATATTTTAAATTGCATAGTTAGTGTATAGTGCAGAGAAGAAAAAGACAAAGAGCAGAGCTTTTGATACTGTATATAAATTCAGCATTTTCTAAACATGCAGGAAGACAAAGACCCCAGCCCTACGGTCTTTTTTGTTTTCCTCTGGCTTCCCAATCTGATGTTTTCTCTCACCATTAAGCATTCCTAGGAAGCACAGATGGTAATTCAGGAAGGTGAAATTCACACAGCTACAGTAAAATAACACACTGGAACAGGTTTGAGTAACATGGTCTAGTAAAAGGTGTCCCAGCCCATGGTATGGTAGTTGGATTAGATGATCCTTAGGGTCCCTTTCAACCTAAATCATTCTGTGATTCTATTCTATTCATAAATTAAAGTTTTTTAATCTGCTGGTGTCAAAAGCAACCTTGGAGGTGACTCATTCCTGCTGAGCCATGGAGAGGGAATCTGTTCAGCCTCTGGACCAATACCACCTCTAAGCACCACTAGAGCAGCCAAGTCAAGAGAGCACATACCAAGCTTCCTTGCCCTGGCCATTCATGCACTCCAAAATCCATGGGTTAAAATTCTTTTCCTGAACAGTCACACTATAAAATTCTGTAACAGTTACTTCTGTTGGAAACAGCTCTCCATTTTTGGCACTTAGTCCCCTTCTGTTCTAAATTAGTTCAGTTCTATTGACCTCCACAGTGTACTGCAGTGGCTACAGTTTTTTATTCATACTTGACAAGAAAGGCAACAGGAGGAAGCAGCATGTGCGCAGAGAATAGTAAATTATGACGGGTTTTATTTTTGAAGTTTTATATTGCATGACTTTGCAATTATATATGAAGTTATATACAAAGGTTCCTTCCATGAGGCTGCAAAAAAAAAAAAAAAAAAAAAAAAAAGCACATTCTTTTGTTTTAAGTGGATCTAACTGAAACAGAAATAAAATACTCTCCCTTACCTGCAGTATAAGATTTGTAGTCACACACTCCCATGAGTTCTGTCCCCTGAGGGTTGTACTTGCAGTGAACTGATCAGAGGAGTGGTCACTGAAGCGCACCCTGGAGGGCAGGCCCAGCTTCCGCCTCTCATTCTCCACTTCAAACGTGTAATTGATCTCTGTGTGAAAAAATAAAGTCAGTCACTATAAAAAAAACAAAAACATTGCCATATTAAAAAGAAGTTTAATTTTACCCTGTATGATCTTAAGCATTATTCTAGAAGACTGTTCCAGCCAGTGCTGGGCTTCTAAAGCTGTTTTCAGTCATTTAAAAAAAAAAAAACTTTCTCCATGTCAGTTTTGTCCTGCCACAGTAGAGAGCCAGGCACCCCGTGTGTGAATCTAAAGAAAATTTCTAGACCAAATCCTGTTCTTCCTTTGTACACGGTTCGGTTATGGGTGTGCAGGGCTGGCTGGGGGAGCTGTAATTGCTGTGCGGAGCCAGCAGAGGGCTGCGCTACCCACTGGAAACACGCGACTGCGCTGCCGGGGGTTCCTGTTGCGTCCCAAATGGCACCTGAGAGCCAGCAGGATTCGGGTATCAAGATACACTGATAATTTTAACACTGAAAGCAGAAGTGAGACTAGAGCTGTCCAGTTGTGTGCTGAGGCATGTTTTCTTAGATCTGAACTTGGTGCATCTTTTAATGATTACTTCACCAAGCTAATTCAGTGCTGCACAGATGGAAACAGCACTAAGTGTGCCAAGGCACTGAGGGCTACAAGCACTTCACCTGCTGAAGGACCAGCACCTAATTCACACACAGCCTTTGGATTTTAAAAGTAACTGAGAAACTCAAGACAACACAGAAGAAACAGGATCATTTGGCTTAATTAAAGTTCTTCTCATTTCCTCTCAAAATCCTACACAGTTCTCCAAGAGAGTAGTGACAGCAGCATTGTAACAAGTGCTTTATATTTTTGTCTCCAGTCTAAAACTATTAATGCAGATTTTTTAGTTCAGTTAATGATTTCCATAATACCATTTTCATGAATACAGGATAGGTTCATAGGGTAAGCCTCCAATAAGAAATAATGCTTACTTAAGGATGTATAAAATGGGCCTTAAAACAATTCTCTAAAGCAGCACTAACCTAGAGAGGCAAAATGGTCTGAGTCTGTATAGCAGCCATTTGCTCACTGGCAGTTGTAATACTTAGAAAGCTTTGGCCTGTCATCCACAGAACAGCTTAACAAACCAGCATGACTAAATACAGACTGTGCAACAGCTGAGCTTAGCACTGAGTCACATTTTAAACCTGTCAGTCACTGTCTGGGATGAGTCACTGTAATTTAAGTAATATTTTTCCATTATAAACTTTAAAAGAAAAAACCAAAAACAAACCATGTGACAAACTGATCAAAAATACTGATCTTTAGAACTTACTTATTCTTGGATTTAAATCTCTCGGGTTTGCAGTATATTTAAAACATGCTTTCACATTCATCCTGTAAAAAGTGCCAAGAAATTAGTATTAACTTTTAATAAGGCATGGTCCAAAAGAATGAAAAGTTTTAACTGATCAGTCTTATGACTGTGGTATTTGCNAAAAAGTGCCAAGAAATTAGTATTAACTTTTAATAAGGTATGGTCCAAAAGAATGAAAAGTTTTAACTGATCAGTCTTATGACTGTGGTATTTGCTGCTCACTAGACTGAATTACAAAGCAAGAAAAAATGGTTAATAAGCAATTAAGCATATGCTCTTATGTGTCTACTCAAGACAAAGCTGTTCAAGCCAAGATATTTGTGTTACAAGTGTGAAGAGGCAAGGTGACATTTTCAAGAATGAACGTTATGAAAAGGACATAATCCACATCTTGTCTTTAGCACAGCAGCCTGAAGAAATTCAGGACGTCAAAATGAACATATGCAGATACATTTGCTTAACCTGCATGACTCTCATATCCCTTCACTTAAACAGGATCACTGAATGAATTTTGACAGCAGAAAGCTCAATACACCAAGGCTTCTGATAGAGTAATTTCTTTTTCACTTACCTTATTTCACCATGGTCCTCAGGGTTCTTTTTCTTTAGATCAATTCTATCAGGCTGTACTGTAATGTTTCTTCTAATGCTTATCACAGGCCGAGATCTTCATTTGGGGGAAAAATGGGGAATAAAAAGATGATGTAAAAAAAAGTAGTTTCTGTTATTCACATAATTCATATGAATATCAGATTCTCTCCTGCATTGATTTGCAACAAAGGCACTCCAAGAAACAGACTTTGGCTTTGATATTGGTTAGAAAAAACCCTGAAAAGTATTAAAAGCTGAGCAAAGCAAAGGTCACTGAGAACAACTACAGATTCTGAGGGGGAAGTGGGCTACACTAATGTGATATTTTTGTTGTCATTCTATACACTTGAAAAACCAGAAAAATTCAGTGGTGGTTTCTACCACCAGTAGTAATTCACCCCTGTGAACAACTAAAGGTACTACAGTTCATTCAGATTCATGTTCACAAGAGCTTTAATTCCTGCTTCCTCTGTATGTAGGCTGTAACCATACTTCTGACAACTTGCCTTTTCCCTTCCTTTTCTGGAATGGAGAAGACATTTCACATGAACAAATGAAAGAGCTGATCTTGTTCTCATTAAAGCATCCCAAGGTTGTTTAAGATAGCTGGGAAGCCACCTGCTCCACTTAACTAGGCCACTCCTTTCCCTGCCTGCACTGTCTGCAACCATAAGGGGCTTCTGTTCTCACCATGGTAAAAGTTTTTGTCCTGCCTTTATCAGCAAAAGATTAAAGCTCCTTTTGAGTAAGGAGAATGCTAAATAATCTGACCAACTCTTCTACCACCTACTCTGTTCTCTTCCACAAGCCATGTGTTGCTTTTCTTGGGCACTGTTCCAGTGTATTTAAGAACATTACAATTACATGCACAGATACTATACACCTTAGAGATGGGAGCATAAATTGTAGGAAGGGCTGTTCTGCCTGAAAAGTAAAGTTGTTTGTCCCAGAACTCAGATAACCAGTTTTGGAGTTTCTGCTCTTCCTCCTTTGAGACCTGACAACAACCACCAAAAACCTGAGCTTGATGCAGCATTCACAGTTCTGATGCTGAGACAGACAGTCCTCT
Source organism: Horornis vulcanius (assembly GCA_013401035.1). NCBI lineage: Eukaryota > Metazoa > Chordata > Aves > Passeriformes > Scotocercidae > Horornis > Horornis vulcanius. The sequence continues at coordinate 2,313 of VZUA01023984.1, read as the reverse complement.
TCCTGCCCATTACATTCAGCTTAACAGTACATTAAACTGGAAAAAAAGCAGAGGTCTGCAAAAGACTTCATCCCTAATTATGGCATGTGCTACAGAATTCCCAAAGGATCCTAGCTCTAGGGCTTCTTCACTGTTTCATGGACCCCCATGCAAGCTCAGCAAGGCTGTTTGTGCCTCACTGGTTTGGATCCTCAGCTACAAAAGTGGGGGTTGGCTCTGTTTTCTTCTATCTTCAGTAAAGCACAATTAGATTATATAAGGGCAGAAAATGTATTAGTTAACTTCTCCTTAAGGAATTACTTACCACCCTTAAGTTCCATTCAAGGACACAGACATCCAAACTACAACAGGGCAAAACTAAGGTGCAGGTACACTGCCCACATCAGCACTCAACAGGAACTGTCCATATTCACCCCCTTACCCTGTATTGATGTTAAGGCAGGTTCTCAAGGGGAACAGGGGGATAAAGTAACAAACCAATTTATGGAATTCCTGTCTCTCCCCTTCGCTCAAATTTCCAATTTCTGGTAGGAAAAGTACACTAAAAGCCAAACAGCTTTTTGTTACTTTTAGGAAAATTATTTTTAAGAAACTAAAACCAAAGCCCTGGTGTAATTAATTAAGGTTTCATATATAATACCTGTACACATTTACAGAATCTGACAGGGAACCAACAGCAACATCAGGGTAAGAATTTTTATCCAGATCCATATTTCCAGCGATAGAGTAACCAAAGAAATTGGTGTTTGTTTTTTCACCATCAAGAATCTAAAAAGCAAACAGATTGAGGGAATTCAGACATTTAAAAGTGATAAGACATTAAAAAGGTGAAATAAGTATCAAGTGAACATAACTGTCTTATGGCCAGAGAAAAAAGAGGGAAGAGGTACCATGATGGAGGACCTGTGAAATAGGACCTCTGTGTTCAGTTCAGCTAAAGGATACTTAAGTGCCAAGATGTGTTGCTCTTCTTCTAAGAAGTTACTTGGCAATAGCAGTGAGACTTAAAAAAAAAAAAAAATGGAATTTATTGATCTGCGCATCTTTTTCCTTCTGCACACATTATTGGTGCCAATGGATGGCCCCAGAAATAAAAATATGTATTAATATCAAGAATTCCTCATCGTTCCTGTCAACAGTGCAATCTTTGAAGGGCCCTGTGACTTTCCTGCATACCCACCACCCCAATAACAGCAATGGAAAAGATGGATACCACTGACATTCCTTTAACTTAGTTCAAGAAAAATTATATAGTAAAGTTTATTTGATTACCTGTGCTGGTTTTGTATTTATTCCATTCTCAGATCCATGATAAATGTATACTTTGCCAAAACCATCATATGGAGCCCCCACTGCAATATCTGGTGAAAATAAGTTGCAACATCTAAAATCATTCTTGCTCTTTCTGCAGCATGCAATCAAAGGGTAAGGTGTTGCAAGTCTGGCATTTGACCAAACAATCTCACACATTTCTATTGTCGTTGCTTTCCATTTACCTGGATATCCATCCTGATTAATGTCCCCAACATTTTCAACTGCAAGTCCAAACATGGAGTCAGTGGTTCCATTTAAGCGAAGAGGCTTCACCCCTGCCCACTTGCCTTGGCGGTTCATGTAGACGTACACGGCCCCCCCGATATCCCCACTTCTGTCAAAGTACTGCGGGGCCCCAACAACGATGTCCTGCCAGCTTAGAATGAAAAGAAAAAAAAAAAAGGCACTGCTTTTGTAGAAGAACTCTGAAAAATAACTGCTCAGACTGTGAGCTCAAGCTCAGCTGCCCAAAGAGCTGCTGAACAAAGACCAAAATGTGCATTACACTGGTTGGGCATCAACAGCCCCCGTGACACTACAAGCTGGTTTATTCCCTTGGTATGGCATACAAGGACCTTCTATGGCCTTCCTGGGGTATGAGACTGGTTTCCTGTTGCTCTGTTTACGGTAACTGTTTAAATAACACTCTTTATTAGAAAGATCATGACTTCTGTCCTGATTGATTCTCAAGACACTCAACGTTTCCTCCAGGAACACACAGAAGATGGGATTTGTCATTCCTTATATTTCTAATGTGACAAACGGAAGCGGGAATAAACAAAGTTGCTATCCTTTCGGATAGCAGGAGGAGCAGGAGTTAACCACAGCCATACCCATCACTGTTGAGGTCCACAACAGCAACATCATAGCCAAAAGAGGAGGCCAGCCCTTCTCCTTCAAACATGTGCTCCAGGGAAAGTGCTCTCTGATTTTTTTCTTTTTTCAGTAAAACAACTGCTCCGCTGTGGTTCGCTCTTGGGGCACCAGACACAAAAGTCA
>VZUA01023978.1:28118-38900 GCA_013401035.1 Horornis vulcanius | reverse complement strand
ATATTGGGGAAAAAATTCCTATAAAAAGAATTACAAATTCAAGGTCCAGTAATCCTTGTAGAGACAAAAGGTGAAAGTTGTCATCAGTACCATGATATCTGCATTATATATCTTAAGTAAACCTTCTGCACTGCAACCTAAGGCAGCAAATATGGTACAAAATATCACCTTAATATGGCCCTTTTTTTTCCCCCTTGTCTCCAAAGTGTATAAAAGTTGCCACATAAGAATATAGGTCACTTATGCAGATCTTTTAAAAGGGACCCTTTAATCTTTTAACACATCATTTACACATTAATCTTTTAACACATCNAGATTAGGAGATTTTGTGAATAAGGAGTCTTTCTATACCTAATTAGTGGACAGATTCCCACTCCTGCTGGGACCTGGTCCAGCTCTCTCAGTATCAGCACAGAGACTCTGACTAAGTGTACAAGCTGAAGCAATCCATTATTTAGCAGCTGAGTTGTTAATACCGGTCCTTAATGGAAGTAATTTGCCCTATCAGTCTGTAGCACAGGTACATATGTAAAATGTTGCCGAGTCTTGTTGAGGAGGTCTGAGTAAAAAGGGCTCTGCTAAAGCTTCTGCTAAGAATTCCATTGTGTGAAATGCAGCTCAGCCAAAAGAAGATATTGGAATTTTAAAACCCGGACAAATGGCACAGTGTGGTCCTGGCTTTCTGGGTGTTCAGTCTATGTCAGATATAGCCAGGTCTAACACATAAATGCTGGTGGCAGAGCTTCTGCAAGAGCTTTGAGTAAGTTTTTAGGAAGACTTGTTTCTAGTCCTCTTTGCTTGTGATAAATTGCAAGTGTTGGCATGCTGTTCCCTGTGTGATGTATGAACAGATTTGATTTTTATTTTGATCTGGTTGTTGGTTTTTATCAGGATTAAGTTTACTGCTGTTTAGATGCACATTTTCTTGCATCCTCTGTAGCTGTGGAGTCCAGGAGTAGATTTTTCAGTGTTTAACCTTGACCTTATTTCTGTCTTTTCAAGTTAATGGTGTTTGGCCAGTGCTCTTTCCCTGCCCGCTGCTTGTAATCTGCTTGCTTGCTGCAGGGTGAGGTGCAGATTGTACCTGTCATATACACAGCTGGATTTCATAAATGATTCACACCTATTTTCAAACAAGTGCACTTTTCATAAAAGTCCTTGTAGTAGGTGTTTTATAAACTCAGCAAGCCAAATGAGCCCAACAATATAAATCGGAAAAGACCAAGGCTCCGCAGGTTTTTTTTTTAAATTATGACCTTGCCTGTCCTTAAACCTAGATTTCAGTCACAAAACCTGCCTTTTCAGTTCAAACTTCTGAAACTGGATCACAAACTCTTTTGTGGCTTTGCTCTTTCTTGTCTCATGTTTTCCCAGCAGATTTACTGTGACAAGTAATTCTTGCTCTGTGGCTTTATTTTTGTATCCCGCTGAGCTTGACTAAGGGCTCTTTTGAGGAATTCTTTTGCTTAANTAGAAAGCAGCATACATAAAACTTGAAAGGGACACTTTGTCGGGGGAGCAATATCAAAGTGTGGGTGACATTTTGGAAAATGCTGAGCACAAACTTATTGGGATAAAGAGGTACATTAAAGACTGCTGGCTTGAAGAAAGTGAATGTTCAAGAGTTGTGGTATTAACATAGTGAAATCTTTAGCTCCTACCCTGAGGAGTTGCTTTTCATTGTTTGAAGTCTCAAGGTGGCTGCCTGTTAAGTAGTCTCAAAAAATGAGTTCCTGCAGTTTTCCTGCTTTGAATTGGAAAGCACTCTGGATCAGGAAGGATTGCAGGAACCTAAGCCTTTCAGTTTCTTCAGCATAAAGCAAGTTAACTGATGTCTTCTAGATGACCTCTGAAAGTCACTTGTAATTCTTCAGCAGCCTGGAGCCCCCACTGCAGTGCCACTGCAGTTTGTGCCACTTTGTGATCTGAGTCTCCTGGAACAATAATCATCCAGAGCCACCCTCGCTGCAGATGCTAGGTAAATATTAAAATACTCTTTGAGGGACCAAAAAATCACTCCTGCTAAAAATAAACTGACTATTGTTCTGTCCTAAATATGTGGGATAATGACAATATTCACTTTTCCCATCATTTTTGGAGTCGTATCAGTTTTTAGAGTAATATTCATTTCATTTGCATGTTCCTTCTTTGTTCAATCACTTTTTAAATATTAGGCCTATTATCCTGGTTCTCAGTCATATTTAATGGACTTTTCTGTGATTTGTTCTATTTTAAGTACCTATTGCCAGTTCTCTTTTTTTATGTATCATATTTGATTTTCCTCTTTTTTACTTCATTTTACTATGAAATCAAAATCTCTTTAGATCTTATGTGCTGCGACATTCTTACATTTGTTACAAATTGAGAAAGTGATATTAGAATGAAATTAGGTCTAATCAACTCCATATATTACCTCCTTCACCCAAGAGTTTAGAGCTTTGTTCAGTTGGTCTTTATCTGCTCCTTTTTTTCCTCCATCAGTGTGTGCTATTTCAAAATCTTATTACTTAGTGGAGAGAGGCAGCTTTTAGGCAGAAAAATATCAATCCAACTGATTCTTGATTGCCTTTAATTCATGAATTGGTTTTGTAATTTTCAGTGGTGGAAATGTCACAAAGAGTCACGTTTGTTCGCGTCAGCTAAATCCAGTCTACTCTCCACATTCCTCAGCTCCTCCACAAAACATGTCAATACGGAAGAGTCTGTGCTGAATGCTGTCTTTACTGTTCAACAACCCAAACACTGAGGTTTGAGATCCTGGCTTTTATAGCTCCTTTTCTTCATTCACTGAGGCCACAAGAATCAAAGATGAAAAAGGGGTGGCCTGTGCTATCAATATCCAACTTAGAAGTCTAGTTTACCTGTGTCCATAGAAATTGCTGTCTTCACCCATTCTTGGCTCTTTCAGGGCTGGCTTCCTTTGAGCTATGTTCCTCCCATGCCTGACTTTCCTGCTGGCTTGGGATCCAAGTCTGCATTTCAGACTGTGTTTGTTAAGAAAATTCCTTCCCACAGAGAAGTGGCAAGCAAAACACTCTATATGCAGGACCAAGATGCTCACAATTGTGTCTACCTTTCAAGGAGCCTGATTCCACATTCCCTACCCACTGATGTAAATGTTTTCTTTTCAGCATAACTTAAGTTGTTTAATTACAGCATGAAAACATTAGGCATATGTTCAATTTCCAGTTATTATCAGTGTCATTTCTTGTTTGTGGGTTTATGTGCCACAAAAGTTCTCTTTTAAAAGAATATCACTTTGTTTTGACATTCCAGGTTCTACATATTTTGAGCTGTGCTGTTCCCAGCGTCCTGTAGGTTTTTGGACTCTGGGAATCCTCTGGACTAAATAAATGCCTCATCATTCACATTTTATATCTGACATGTTCTTGAACACTGCATTGCTTCAGGTCCAGTATTTAGATCTGCCTGCTTTCAGACTTAGAGAGAGTCATTCTGACTAACTATAAGAATCATTCAGGTAGCAAGAAACATTTATGCAATTCATACTCTTGTTGTGCTGTGCTGCCACATTCCTTTGTGCTTTTCTCAGTAAGTGCTAAACACTAGTTATTGATTAAGAACTTTTGCTGCAACATCTTTCACTTATTTCTCCCTTGACAATGTGGTCTCAAGGTATAGGAAGTACTTGTCTGAGCTCCTGCTGTCTTAAAGGTTTCTGCAATAACCAGAATTTCTGGCTCTGCGCTGCTCTGCAAACCCACAAGGGTAGATACCTAGATATATTAAATAGGTAGGTGACAGACAGATAATAGATATCTAAAATCAGCATTCATTGAAATAGCATATTTGACTCATGCTTACTGTCCTTCAATTTAAGAGAATAATCTTTTGCTAAAAGCATAGCTACGTGATTATATTTCTTTATTAAGTTAATTTTTTTTAACCTCCATGGTACTCCTCCAGCTCAACATGAACTTCACATTGGCCAATCTTTTCTTTAGTTTTCGTCGTACACCTAAAGGGTGAGCAAATGCTTGCTCACTTCATGGTCCTTGAATAAACTGAGTATTTGTTGCTTCATCAAAAACACCAGCGCAGCAGCATCCTTCTGAAGTGACAAACCTTGATTTTTGTGCTAGTCAATCACTATAAAAAAGGCAGAAATGAGCACTCTAAAATTCCTGAGAGTTTCAAAAACAAGCTGCTGCTTTGAACAGGGCAAGTTGATTGACTTGCATGACTTTAGTATGGCTTACTGTATCTGATACTACCTGAACTTGAGCAGGAGTACAAGTGCTGATCAGAGATCTGTGGCAAATCTGTTCCAGGGTCTACACAGACCCTTGGTTGGTCCAGTTCATTACACTGACCAATTACACCCCTTCCAATCATTTCTTCTTGCTTCAGTAGGTGGAGGTGTTCAGATTTTCCCTTGGCCAAGATGTGCTGCTGCTGGTGCACTGACAAGCACACTTTCCACATCCCAGCACTGCACATATTTATCCCTTTTACACACGTTGGTATTTTGCATATTGAAATTGCACATAAAAAGGAAATTCAAGTTCTGTGTTCATTCTGCTAGTTGGGAAAAGCAATCAGTCTCTGTTTCTAATATGCAGCCATCATCTCTTTGGCTGTTTTCTACTGTTCAAAAGAACACAAAACACGTCTAGGCTCAATTTTAATATTTTGGGGTTTGAGGGAAAATAATCTCTAGCACAGTACATTTTGCTTATTTTGCTAGTTGCTGGTTTGAAACAGACTCTTTGGAACAATTGAGAATTCAGTGAATAATCTCATTAATTTTTTTTTCAATTTTAAAATCATATAAAATCCACTGACAATTGTTAGTTTTCATGTTTTCAAGCAGTTTACTCTTTATATTGCCAATGAAAGCTCTTTAAATAACAAGATACTCTTGTATAAATGGACATTTCTGATAATTTTTGCAAAATTGCTCTTAAAAATTCAGTGCTAGTGCAAAAAAGAAAAGCCTGGTAATGAGACTAATTCACTCTTCAAATGTTACAGCATCATTTGAACATTGTCACATCATCTCAAATCATTCCTAATTCTAAAAACCCTTTTCCATTTCAATTTTCTCTGGAAACCTTTCTGCAAAAGCAATGAGAGTATCCAAATTAATTTTAAAGATCACAAAATTGCTATTTCCTTTTAAAGGAAGAGCTGTTACATACAAATCTCCTGTATGCAAAATTATCTTAATGGTATCTCCTTTCATCTTAGTATTCTCCCTTGAGCAGTTTGAGTGCTTTCTAGTTCTCTTTGGTTGCAGCTCAATATTTCAAGCAGGCATCAGAAACATTACAGATTTTGGCTTCTCTCCTTTGAGTTCCAAGAGCTCTGATGGGGCTGGCTGTTCACATCTTTTCTCGGTGCACTGTATAACCCAGAAGTTCCTACCATTTTTCTGTACATTTTATTTTTCTAGGACTTTCTAAGGTCCATGAGTTTTTCTGCCACTTCACTGCCCTGCCCATGCAGTCCCCGGTCCCTCAGTGCATGGTGAGGTGGCTGCAAGTGTCTCCAGCCTTGGCCCTTCATCCTTGTCCTCTCTCTTGGGTACAATGCGCTTCCCAGGGGTGGGAGGATGTTAAGGGGGTGAGTCAAAGGGGTGGAGAAAGGAGGATTCATTGGCAGATTTAGTGTCTCTCTTGGCTAGCCTGTGTTGCTAGCTCCAGGTTTCATATGCCCAGCAGAGCTCAGCAGCTTGTACGTTGACATATCTCTTGATTAAGTTGTGCATCCCTTAGAAACCTCTAATATAAACAAGGACTAGAAAAGAGCCAGTCTTTCATAAAATATCTGCTTTTTCTTGTTAGCTCTTGTACAAGCTTTTTCATGATTTCTAACAGCAATTGTACATTCATTTTCAGCTTGAAATATAGCTGTCCCATTTGAAAAAAAATGTAATTATCAAAACTGGTGTTATCCAAGACACTTTATTTGTCTAATCAGCTGAGTTGTCAGGTTGAGTTAGCAAATCCATTTGTATGAATCACAGAGCAGCTTGCAGCCCTGGTGTATTTGTTTATGATATTTATTAGGTACAAGTGCTGGATAGTTTGGAGGCAGAAATTATGATTCCTTTGCCACAGTCCCATGCAATTTGTCATGTGCAAATACTTTTGAAAATCCCTGTGAAAATAGTACTGCGGAGATGAGAAAAAAACTTGTGGATTCTACACTGGATTGGGTGACAGACTGCATTTTGGGGTACTTGTTTAACATTACAGCTAGCAGATGCTGTGCATTGTAGAGTCGCGTGTTGTCGCTTTGTCAGAAGGTACATTAGTCAAAACTGTGGTAATCCATTACAAGGGCCTTAGTATATGTGCTTGCAACATACATTGTATATGCTTGCAACTGTCTTGAGGGGTTTGTAAAATCCACCCTTTGAAGAAAATGTTATAAAGATTTGCTGTACTCCTTCATAACATGTATCCCTTCACCTCAATCATCAATAAAAAAGGCTGCAGTGAATGAAGTTAAAAGGCAGAAATATAGCTGAAGATTGTTATGCAGTATCAACCTACTGGCACTGTTTTGCTGCATTGTGTGCACTCTCACATTGCTGTTTAGTATGTGCTTGTGGTTTACAAAAGTGAGCTAAGCTTAACTGACATTAAAACTCAGTAACATTTTCTTGTGAATCTTCACACTTTGTTCATAAATTTGTGTTCTAGGACGTTGAAAAACAGCATCAACAGTGATAAGTGATCACTATTTAGGGATACCTTATTTTAGAGAAGAATCTTGCTTATCAAGCAAGACTGTAGTGATTGCTCTTGGAACTGGTAAATGCAAAAGGAGGGAAGAAAGGTCCATTATAGACTATAAACAGGAAAATGAAAATTTACAAAATATATTTTTAAAGCAGAGTTCTTCTGTATATTTTCAGTAAAAAAAAAATAAAAAAACTTTTCACTTTGATCAACTGATTTCTCCATGGCAATGGACCTGAATTTTAATAGCAGCAATGAACAACTGCTTTTTCTGTGGAACCACATTTATTTTCTTTTCTCTTTCCCTATCACTTTTCNAGAATTGAAGTCCAAGTTTCTTAGAAGAAAGAATTGGAAAGCAATAATTCTCAAGGAACCAAAGCAGGTTGTAGTTAATCCCCCACCATCTGGAAGCCATGAAATTCCGTTTGGGAGGCAGCCATCTTTTCATCCGTACATACCCAAGTCTGCCATCCCATTCCCCTGCACTTCCCCTCCTGCTTTTGTAAAAAAAGTTCAGCAGTCAGTATGCTCCTAAGGAATACTTTGGGTTTACTGAACAAGTGTTTTCTGATTGTTGCAGGTTGCATTATTTGCTACTCTTCCGGCATCTCTAGGTCTGCAACCGAACTGCACTTTCTCACTCAGACTGGGATTATTGTGAGATATCCTGAAAGGTGCGTGGGGAAGTGCACCACTCAGAAACCTCTGGCTAATTGTTGTTGGGGTTGTGCCTGTGGCTGGGACTGGGGGGTGGCGATGCCCCTCTGCCACCCTCAGTGGCTGTAGCCACCCTCAGCACCAGGCATGGAACGGGAGCCTCCAGGCAGTTCCACCGGAGCTCTCGGTGACTGTGCATGCCCGGAGGTGAGAAAGCACTCAGCGTCTCACAGATGCGAAACTAATGACTTTTAAATCTAATATGGCCAAGTTTTCACGGCAATTATCAAATGAATGCTCCTATTTCCTGTTAAGATGTGCTTTATAATACTTGCAGCTATACTTTAGCTGACTACGTGGTGCAGGCTGTCTGGGTGTAAAAGAAGCTAAGTGCCAATTAAAGCTTTGAGAAGCAGCCCTTTTGCACGAACCCAGCGAGGCACTGTAGCGTACATAATCTCTTATACAAATCCTGAATTGCTGCCTTTCATTCCTAACACGCTGCAGCAACACCTGGCTTATAGGACCCAGGACATTCCTGTGGAAAATCAACAATGGCAGGCTTTTGGAAAAACACTGTTTATTTTTAATCTAATTGTTCCAAACCACACCAAGAACAAGCTAAAGGAAAGGTTCTTGACATTATCCCTCTGGTAGACTTAAATGATAGAGAAGATCAACAGAACAGTTTGCTGTTAATTACATATTTACTGTTACCAAGCTGGAAGAATTTAGTAGCTTTGGGATCAAATCCTGTCAATCCTCCAAGACAAGATCTTAAGCAACTGGGCTGATTATAATTCCCTATGTTTACATGTACTGAATTTTTATACTTCCTTATGTTTAAATCAATTGTTTTGTCAGAGACAACAAATGGTTTTTTTCCCCTTTACTTCTTTCCACAGTCTTCTGTCTCTGTGTGTACCCAGACTAGAATTCACTCTGCAGTTTCTCAAGGGATGATAACAGGAAGGTTTTTTTCCTCTGCAAATATATATGACTTTGCTGAATTAATAGATACATGGAAAAGGAGGACCAGCAGTAGATGCAGGTAGGTAAACAATTGCTAACCATTGAACTAAATTACTCTCTAAATTATTTTTTCACAGTATTCACTCTTTTCAGTATTTGGAAGGAGTCTGCCATTTCTACGTGTGTTTGACAGTTTATTTTATATTTACTTGTCAAAGCCACTGGTTTTATTTAATATCTACTTATCAAAGCCATTGGTTTTATTTTTTCAATTTTTTTTTCTCTTCTCATCTCACAGGACTGTTTTTGCTTTTTCTTTTTTCCTTTGTGGAGAAAAAATTCCTTCAAGAGGCCAACATCAATATATCCTGCTGTTGCTTTCAGCTCTATCTCCTCTACTGAAAGGTGGGAGAAAAGGCTAGGCAGCCTTTTAAACCTATTTTGATTCAGTTTCCAGCGTACAAACATTAAGAAGAAGCACCAAGTCAGCTTTCAGAATAATGGGTAGCTTCACAACCAGCATGAGATCTAGACTGTATTCTCTTTTACAGGAGGATGTAACTTGCTCTGTTTTACTTGATGCAAAATAAGATTTATTTTCCTCCTTCTTCCCCTGAAAAAATAGCCTGCTCATCTGTACTAGTATCTGGACAGGAAAACATAGAAGAAATGTGTCAGAAATTTGAATAGAAACAAGGACAGGATGCCAAATATTAAAAGACTGGTTCCTCCAGCTAAAAGACAGAGAAAAAAATGCTCTGGGATAATTGTATTGCATAAAGAAAGCAATGTCTAATATTTTGGTTCCCTTTGTTAGAAGTGTGGGGGAAAATTTTGCTCTGTGGCTGGAAGATTAATTTAAACCATGTTAAAGTGGGTTCTGGAGCCCCCAAGTGCAGCTATGCCACTCAGGACAGCAAGTATGCAACAGGAAAGGCTGCTGGTAGTTTATAAAGCTGGGAGGGGAATATCCTGCTGTTAGATTCCAGCTGGTATATCCCTGTGCTGGTTTCTGGGTGCAGCCTGTACTTGCTTCTCTGCAACACCCTGTTAAAAAATATTTTTATGATTATGATCTTGGCCCATAATCCCTAATGTTCGGAATATTTTTATTCATTTAGTGTATTCTTTTGGAAAACCTGAAGGAAATAGAGAGCCTGGATGGTCTTCCTTGTCCAGGTCATCTTCAGAGTAGATCTTGGATATCCTTGGGAATACCACATGAGGACACCAGTATTCTGTAGCTGTGCTGAGCCTTTTTATCTCCTCCTCAGCAGAGCTATGACTTCATGTTCTCTGGAACAACTGAAATCTAAAGCTATCTCAGTTATCTGTTAAAACTCTATTTATCTTCCCTTTCAGCCAAGAGCTTTGATTTTTCATCAGGATTGCAGTAGGAATTCTTTGGTTGTTCATATTCTCTGTATCAGTTACCAGCATTCAGAAGCCTCTGACTTTCCTTGCTATCCTTGCTTTTGCTATTATTTTCACTCATGCACTGACAGCTATTCAATGTCAGTGAAACAAATTCTTTCCAAACATAGCTTGGCAATTGCCATTAAGCAGGAAATACGTAAAGCATTTAAAAAATTAAAAAGTAACAGCCTGTTCATTTTTCACTGTCTAGGAAATTATCAAGTGTTCATTTTTCACTATCTAGTCAAAGAACTGCTATCAAATATTTGGAATAAATGTAGAAAACAGAATTTAGAGTAATTAAACATATTTAAATTGCAACAACATTCATGGGATCAGAATGCATTAAAAATTACAACCCAAAGATAAACCACAATCTTAGAATGGTTTATATTTGGGAGTTCTTTGATCATAAGACCTTGCTTAAAAACTTCCATGTGCTTTCCCAGGAAACAGCAATTTTTAGTTGGTGACAAGACATTTACCAACATTTATAATATCTGAAATTTGGGATATCTAAAATTATGCCAGGATAAAATCTATTGTAGGAGAGCTAAAATAGAACTAACTGGTTCTTGCTTTCTACCAAGTCATCCTGCCTACAAAGTTGTTATTCCTGATTATGCTGTTTCAAGTTGGGGTTTTTGCCGGGGCAAGATAAAAGTAGAGCGATGTCTTTGTTACTCCCTCAGGCTCCAAAGGCTCTTCCTTTCTCTCTTCTGCCATTCTGCTTTCTCTCTTCTACATTTTCATGTTTTTGCTTTATTCACTGCTCCAAGTGCTTTGGGTTCCAGCTGGTTTTCTTTGGATTTGGAGCTGCTGTAATAGTTATGGTGGGTGTGCCTTTGGATGTACTGTGAGCTACCCCTGATACACAGACTTTTACTGGGAATGAAGCTCCTCAGAGTCATCCTCACACTGTATGCACGTGGATCACTGGGACGACACAGCCATAAACGAGTCTGACCACTTAGCCCAGATGAGCAGGGTTTCTTAGGTTCTTGTCTTTATGTTTGTTTTTTTG